>WWET01008831.1:21582-33356 GCA_011038615.1 Limnodynastes dumerilii
CCCCCCCTCTCCATAACCATAACCATTGGTGATGCCTCTGTCTCCTCATCCCCTCAAGTTCACTGCCTAGGTGTCATCCTTTACTCCTCACTTTCCTTTATACAACACGTCCGTGCCCTCTCTCATTCTTGTCGTATGCAACATTGCATGCATCCATCCCTTCCTCACCTACTGTAACCCTTCTCCTCGTTGGTCTCCCGCTCACCCGTATTGCCCCCCTTCAATCTATAATCTTAGGTTGTGGGACATGGATAGTTATGGTTAGGGCTTAGGATTAGGCTGTGGGAAGGGGAAGGTTAGGGTTAGGGGAGGGTTAAGGGTAGGTTGCAGGAAGGGGATGGTTAGGGGTGGGTTAGGTTAGGTTGCGGAGAAGGGAGGGTTAGGGTTAGGATGATGCCATCTCACCAGAAAAACGACAGCAGTCGGTGCTTCATTGACGCACAGTGATCTATGGAAAGACAGATCATTGCAGCAGTGAACTACACCCTCTATAGCATTGGCTTTGGACACACCTGCTTTTAATTGCAAATTACAACAAAATAACTCATGCCACTGAATCTGTCTTCATTCTACGCGTCTGAATCCTTTACTACAATAATTACAATATATCTGTCTGCAAAACTTCCTACAATACATCCTGGTTGAAGGAGACTTTGGACCAGATTTACTAAGCTGCGAGTTTGGAAAAGTGGAGGTGTTGTCCATAGCAACCAATCAGATTCTTGATGGCATTCTCTAGTATGTAATAGAATCTGATTGGTTGCTATGGACAACACCTCCACTTTTCCAAACTCGCAGCTTAGTAAATCTGGTCCAAAGTCTCCTTCAACCAGGATGTATTGTAGGAAGTTTTGCAGACAGATATATTGTAATTATTGTAGTAAAGGATTCAGACGCGTAGAATGAAGACAGATTCAGTGGCATGAGTTATTTTGTTGTAATTTGCAATTAAAAGCAGGTGTGTCCAAAGCCAATGCTATAGAGGGTGTAGTTCACTGCTGCAATGATCTGTCTTTCCATAGATCACTGTGCGTCAATGAAGCACCGACTGCTGTCGTTTTTCTGGTGAGATGGCATCATCCTAACCCTAACCCTCCCTTCTCCGCAACCTAACCTAACCCACCCCTAACCATCCCCTTCCTGCAACCTACCCTTAAACCTCCCCTAACCCTAACCTTCCCCTTCCTGCAACCTACCCCTAAACCTCCCCTAACCCTAACCATCCTCATCCCGCAGCCTACCCCTAACCCTAACCATCCTCATCCCGCAGCCTAACCTTAACCCACCCCTAACTCTAACCATCCCCTTCCTGCAACCTACCCTTAAACCTCCCCTAACCCTAACCTTCCCCTTCCTGCAACCTACCCTTAAACCTCCCCTAACCCTAACCCTAACCATCCCTTTCCTGCAACCTACCCTTAAACCTCCCCTAACCCTAACTATCCCCTTCCTGCAACCTACCCCTAAACCTCTCTTAACCCTAACCTTTCCATCTCTGCAAACTAACCTTAACCTACCCCTAACCCTAACCATCCTCATCCCGCAGCCTAACCTTAACCTTCCCCAAACCCCCACCATCCTCAGCCTGCAGTGTAGCCTTAACCCGACCTTCTCCGCAGCCTAACCTTAACCCACCCCTAACCATCTTCATCCCACAGCCTAACCTCAACCCTCCCCGAACCCTAACCATCCTCGTCCCGCAGAACAACCTTAACCCTCCCTGAACCCTAACCGTCCTCGTCCTGCAGCCTAACTTTATCCCTCCCCGAAACCTAACCTTCTCTGCCCTGCAGCATAACTCTAACATCTCCCTCTCCGCATTGATACAGCCACGATTAAGCTGTCGGTTCTATCAATGTTGATAATGGGATTGCCGCAGCAACAACTACATCCCGCTACTGAGGCCCTGTTTGCAGCCATAGACGTTTTATTTGAATAATCTCAGGTGTTATGGGAACATTAGATGGCAGATCAATTAGTTCCACCAGGTGTCCAGCAAGAGGAGCGGCAAAATGCGTCTTTTCAACTATAAATCTGGTGTAATTTGCATAAACACGCCCACGCTGTACTTAGCACAGCGCTGGACGCCTTGCACGACCCTTTGGTGGCATCGTGTCATATGCCTTGGTTGTGAATGAATGGCAACTTGCCCACGTTGTTTTCTGCTTATACTCAAAATTAGCAAAAATTAGCAAAAATTAGCAAAACGCGTCAGTACCAGAGGGATGAGCTATGCAGTGTTAGACCTCATAGAAAACTTGACAAGACTGGTGCATCTCTGCCCTTATGTGCTGTGATGGACATCACCTATGCTGGTTGCCACCTACCCTGCTCCATTTTCATAGCCCACTCTGTGGAGATGGAATGTAATACCCCTTTCACACCCAAATCCTGGGTCACACACGGGATAATGAACATGGCTTATAGCCGCTTTTCATCAGTTCACACCGCAGCTACAACCCGGGTAAATCCCTTTCACACTGTACCCGTATCCGCATAGGCAGACAGTGATTTCCATCCAATTTGGTATGTTTTACTCAATCCTTTTACACCACGGCAGCACGGCTTAGACCCTCATGAGAATAACCCTAGTATTAACCAGGGTCGCGGACCCAGGGCTCCAGACCCGGGTCGACCCATTCACACCAACACACGACCAGGGTTATTCCCGGGCCCATACTGTAAGTCTTCTCTGATTTCCTGTCTCCTCCATGCTTCGCACTGGTTGACAAAGAATGACTTAGACAAGCAACCACATCGGTCACAGCGCTCTTCGCTTGCTAAAACTGCATGAAGCTGCTCTCCCAGCAGTTTCAGCGGGCGTTCAGGGGAGAGAGAGGTCGCGGGGTTGACTACCCTGGGCACGCCTTGGATGTACCTGTCTGGTTGCTCCTCCTCGTCATTCTGGTCGCCATTTCCCCATTTCTAGTCGCAATGGCAATTTACATAATATACATACATACATACATACATAAATCGGTGCAGTACCTACAGTAGCTAAATCGGTACAGTACCGTTTTTTAACGGCAGAAGAGGCTGTACCGACTTGTACCGATAATGGGACAGTCAGTGGTCAGCCAAAAAACTCCCCATACTTACCCTGGCGCAAGAGAGGCCGCAGAGGATCCTGGCGTTTGGCACTTTATTTCTGTTTAGACTGCAGCGCAGCCTCTGCTGCGCCGCGGTCTAAACAGAAAGAAAATGTCAGGCGCAAGGATCCTCTGTGGTCGGGTCTGTCTGTGCACTGACGCTGGCGCTTTCTTAATTCTTTTTTTTTCATAATTAGGAGGCAGGAGAGGCAGTGGACAAGCCACACCCCCTTCATGGATACGCCCCCCAGGTGTACCGATTTCTAAGTAAAAAATGTTGGAGGGTATGCATACATACATACACACACATACATACATACATACATACATACATACATAGACACACAAGAGTAAACGTGAAGAAGGTAATGTAGTTCTAAAAAGATTTCTTTGTTATTTTTTCCCCTGGAATCTGTCATTCACAAACCTGAACTTTTACAGAACTAACATTTGCCTCTGAGCCGGGTAAACAAATAGAAGACAAAATGTATATTTGTACAGATTTTGTTGTATAATAAGAGAAAAAAAGTCTCAGAAGGAGAGAGATCTACGAGTCACCTCTTCAAGCAATATAACAAAGCAATGAGAAAGACAAGTCATATGCTGGGTGTATAGGGAGAGCAATTAGTTATAGAGAGAGAGAAGTAGTGATATCACCTTATAGGTCACTGGTGCGGCCTCACCTGGAATACTGGGGTCAGTTAAAGACATAAAGACATTAGAGACGGTGCAGAGAAGCACAACTAACATGGTGCATGGCCTGTGTCACACATAATACAGAGAGTGACTAGAGGAACTAACCATGTATAGCTTGGAGCAGAGAAGAGCAGCTCAAATGGTGCATGGCCTGTGACACACAACATACAAAGAAAGACTAGAGGAAGTAACATGTATAGCTTGGAGCAGAGAAGAGCAGCTCAAATGGCGCATGGTCTGTGACACACAACATACAGAGAAAGGCTAGAGGAAGTAACATGTATAGCTTGGAGCAAAGAAGTGCCAGGGGGGACATGATAGCAGATTAACATATACTTTATAAAGGGGTGTCACCAGGTACAGGAGGGGTCATTATTCAAAGGAAGAGGTGTATTAGGACATACAGACATGTATAAACTGGAGGATTGTATGTGCAAAAAAGTGCAGAAAAATGAAATCACTGAAAGGGTAGTTGATAAGTGGAATAACCTCCCATCTGAGGTGGTAGAAGGTAATACAGTAGCACAGTTTAAACATGCTCGGGATAGACATAAGGATATCCTTACAAAGAGCAAACAATCAAATAGGGTTTTAGGTCACCATAGGTTAAATAAAGAATAAAATTGGACAGACAGGAAGGGTCGAGTGCTGCTTATCGTCTGTCACTGTTTCTATGTTTAAGTTCAAAAGTTGAATTAGTTTAAAACTATATTTGTGACGGAGGTGACTTCTCCTTCCATCATAACCATGTCACCCCACTGATACTCATTAGGACGCCCCTGTAAAGCTTTGCAATTTCAAGCAGCCAATAGCAGAGGGAGAAAGAGAAGTAAAGGCGATGTGCCCCCAACATGACATCGATTGCATGACAGCAGATATAACCATCCCCATTTATCTGCAACATGCAATGCATATGTCAGACACCAGATGCAGAAACATAGTTACATTCTAGGACTTATGCAAATGCAAAATACTTCAGAAATAGAATATAATAACAAACACTAGTTCTTGAAAAGCAATATTTCATAAATAGAACATTTTTATTTTGTTGGGGTGCTTTTTTTTCCCCAAGAAGTTAAAGAAAAGCTGACTTGGGATGTGAGAGGGATTTTCAGAAATATGGCAATGAGCACTGAGCAACCACTGATTAATGTTCCACTAAGGGTCATTTCTCTCCTTGCAGATCAGCCACTCAAAACCGACTACTTCTATTTTTGCAGAATAAATCCTATTCCATCTGTTTGCAAATTTGTACAGTATGGGTGCGCTAAGCGTGGTAACTACGCAATGCGGCTACGATCAGAAAAGTCAGGGGAGGGTTTGCTGGGCATAAGAAGGCAAAACTAAGTACGACCAAGGGGAGTGCATCGTAGGCACGCTGGCGTAAATACCCTACGCACATGAGCGCTTCATGAGTGTACTACAATGAGCGTCTACAAAGTCATGGTTAATAGCCAATAGTAATGTATAGTATTAGCAATGACTGCACACTGTGCTGTACCGAGGATATTTATATCTTACAGCGGCCGCTGCTTGAATCCCCCTCAACGTACACACACAACCACAGCACCTAATTATCCTGCTGATACCTCCACATAGATCCAGACTTAATAACGACAGTCAATTCATGCACGCGGCCTGCGTAAATCTGGCTGGGGGAATGCTCTTTGCATGCGTGCGGCAGATGTTACACATCGTAACTCTGATCGAACGTAACTTGTACGTAACTCCGCGCGATAGGGCGTAACATCCCTACGCAAGCCGGTTATACACATTGGGGTAGATCCAGAACTACGTTTGCCGTACGTTTATTCGCGTAGCGTATTTTCGTGTGCGTACCTTCTATACACTCCCCTTGGCGCACCCCTTGAACGTACGTATTTAGTCACGATACGCTTTCCAAACCCTACCTTAACTTTTGCCAACGTAACCGCAGTGATCCGCACACGTACGTATGGGCAACACGTATTTACACAGCTAAGCACGCCCATACTGTACACTTTAAACACAAACCCCCGCCTACTTAACGTATTTCAGACACATTTTGGACTCACGTAAAATTGGCACGCCCACGAGTAAGTATTTACGTGACACCTACGTAAATGGCCCATACGCTCACATATACGCTACCTTACTGAGCGTATTTTCTATGGTGCGCATGCGCAGTACTTACCAAAAGGCGATTTTACGTCACCGCCATGCGTAAATTCGCTCGCAAGCGTTGTTCTGGATCTGGCCCATTGAGGGAGGAGGGAGGCAATTAGATTGTACAGTGTGGGCGGAGTTAGACACTTACGTACAACAAGACGATACATGCGACCAGAGATACGCAGGGAGAAGTTAAGATGCGGTTCTGAACACGTGCATGCAAGGGGAGTGTCAGGGGGAGGGCATTATGCTTAGTACTGCGTGACTTAGGTACGCAAAATGACCTTAAATCTGGATCTGGCCGCATGGTTGTGAGGCTCGTGTATTGTAGCAATACTGACCACTGTGTTACATTCTCTTTCCATGCCCCTGTCGCTGTCTACATTATTATTTCATTATCAGAGTCTCTGTTAGAGGTAAACACACATTTAATAGAAGTAGATGGTTCATTAAACCCTCTTCAGTCCAGAATAATTCTTTCTGGTTGGGGGGTAGTTGCCTAGAACCGTCACCCAGCAGAGGTGGTAGATACCACTTCAGATTTTAAAGCTCCATGCAGGAAACTGTTATGTGATTTCCAAAGTAACGTCCATTAAAAGGAACAAAATGACCCAAATCTGGTGGCAGGCAGTGAACAGAGGAGAGATGGGATTTGCCCCAAGAGCTGACAGTCTAAGAAATGGCGTCAGCATCCACACTTACTTGGGTACCGGTAGTAGAAATCATTGTCGGCGTCGGTCTTGTTGTGGTCGGCGAGTTCTTGGTGCCAGGCGCTGGCGTCGGTTTCAGTATCATACCGGACGAAGACGGCGAAGAGAATAATGGTGATGGCTTCCAGGAGGAGGCAGAAGAGGGGTAGCTTCACCCGGAGGCTGGTGGAGTGGCTGCTCATGGCTGGGGTCTGAGGAGTGCGGGGAAGAGAGTCTCCTCTGTCACTGAGGTTTCAGCACTGAGACATTTAATGTCAGGACAGCTGAGGTCCCGCCTGCACTCAGATACAAGGACTTCCCTGTGTGTCAGAGCACGCCCTCCCCTGTCCCAGGAATCAGCAGCACCTCGCAAGATCCAAAGGTCTCCACAAACGCAGGTCACGCTCTCTGTTCCCCGTCTGGCAGATGTTACTGGGTGGATATGACTGTATGGGCTGTGTGTAATACAGAGACACTGGAGAGGGTGGATCGTGTAACTAAAGCACTATGGGGCTCAGAGAGAGAAGAGCTCTTATCAGGTGTATGCAGGAGGCAAAAACCCTCTCTCCAGCCACACAGTCCCCCTTTCCTTCACAGTCCCTTGCTTTTTTTTCTTCTTGTGTACAATCCCTTTATTTTCTCTCTTGCGTGCGCAGTCCTCTCTCCTTTCTCTCTCATGTGCAGTCCCTCTCTCTTTTCTTTCTCGCATGCACAGTCCCTCTCTTTTTTCTCTCTCATGTACAGTCCCTCTCTCTTTTCTTTCTCACGTGTGCAGTCCCTCTCTTCTTTCTCCTTTGCATGCGCAGTAACTTTCTCCTTTCTCTCTCGTGCACAGCCCCTCAACCCTTACTCTTTCACGTATGCAGTCCCTCTCTCCTTTCTCTCTCATGTGCGCAGTCCCTCTCTCCTTTCTCTCTCACGTGTGCAGTCCCTCTCTCCTTTCTATCTCATGTGTGCAGTCCCTCTCTCCTTTCTCACTCATTTGTGCAGTCCCTCTCTCTTTTCTCTCTCATGTGCGCATTCCCTCTCTCTCCTTTCTATCTCATGTGCGCAGTCCCTCTCTCCTTTCTTTCTTGTGTGTGCAGTCCCTCTCTCCTTTCTCACTCATGTGCGCAGTCCCTCTCTCCTTTCTATCTCATGTGCGCAGTCCCTCTCTCTCCATTCTATCTCATGTGCGCAGTCCCTCTCTCCTTTCTTTCTTGTGTGTGTAGTCCCTCTCTCCTTTCTCACTCATGTGCGCAGTCCCTCTCTCCTTTCTATCTCATGTGCGCAGTCCCTCTCGCTCCTTTCTCTCTTGTGTGCGCAGTCCCTTTCTCCTTTCTCTCTCATGTGTGCAGTCCCTCTCTCCTTTCTCGCACGTGCGCAGTCCCTCTCTCATTTTTCTCTCATGTGCGCTGTCCCTCTCTCTCCTTTCTCTCTCACATGCGCAGTCCCTCTCTACTTTCTATCTCACGTGCGTAGTCCCTCTCTCCTTCCTCTCTCATGTGTGCAGCCCCTCTCTCCTTTCTATTTCATGTGTGCAGTCCCTCTCTCCTTTCTTTCATGTGCGCAGTACCTCTCTCCTTTCTATTTCATGTGTGCAGTCCCTCTCTCCTTTCTTTCATGTGCGCAGTACCTCTCTCCTTTCTATCTCATGTGTGCAGTCCCTCTTTCCTTTCTCTCATGTGTGCAGTCCCCCTCTCCTTTCTATTTCGTGTGCGCAGTCCCTCTCTCTCTCCTTTCTATCTCATGTGCGCAGTCCCTCTCTCCTTTCTATCTCATGTGTGCAGTCCCTCTCTCCTTCCTCTTTCATGTGCGCAGTCCCTCTCTCCATCCTCTCCCGTGCGCAGTCCCTCTCTCCATCTCTCGCACATAGTCCCCCCCTTTATATCTTACACACAGTCCCTACCTCAGCCTTCAGATACAGTTCCTCCATCTTGTCTCTCACACACAGTCCTCGCTCACCATTGTCTCTCTAGTGCAGCCCATCCTTTCTTTCAATATTGCTGATCTGGTATTACATATAAAATGTCATTCTTTCATTAAATGTATTGTTTAAACTAATTAACAGATTTTAAAGTAAAGTCTGTCCCTTTGGAGTCCCACTTTGCTTTTCCACGTCTGCAATATGCCAAATTAAAGACACATTCGTAACAATCTGTTTTCCTTTAACAAAAACTTATCCACATATGGGGAATCTTATGTTTTTCTTTAATAATTCTTAGAAAATATATGGAAGAGAAACAAGCATTTATTTGCTACTTATTGAATGTAAGAAATATATATATATATATCTTCCTGTTAACCCTTTATCCTGCTAAGACTATTAATGTGCAGGATCATAATAACCACATTCATGAGTGTACATGATACTAGAGGAATACATTTTCTGAATGCTTTGTAGAGTTTGCTATAGGGGCAAAAGCTGTCATTGGCAGATGCTGGTGGAAATTAAAGGGTTAAAAGCAGGTATTACAACATCTAGTTACAAAATGGGAACATTTTCTTTTCACTTTTTGTAAAATTCAGGCCCTCGGGGACTAAAACTCTGACAAGCAATTATATGAAATGTCACCTAAGGTGTATATTTAAGGTTTGTTTATCTTTGTTTTATACTTAGGGTTCTTAGTTACTAACCCTTCCCCCCCCCCAAAAAAAATGAAACAAACATATGTAAAGTTTGCAATGTGAAAGGCCGGTCAGATGCTGCGCATATAGGGAGAGGAATTAGTAGGAGGAGAGAAGCAGTGATGACACTTTATAGATCGTTGCTGCGGCCTCACCTGGAATACTGTGTTCAGTTCTGGAGGCAGTGCAAAGAAGAGTAACTAAAATGGTGCATGGCCTGTGTCACACAACAAACAGAGAGACTAAAGGAAGTAACATGTATAGCTTGGAGCAGAGAAGAGCAACTAAAATGGTGCATGGCCTGTGTCACACAACATACAGAGACACACTAGAGGAAGTAACATGTATAGACAGGGTTGTTGACTCTCACAGAGAATATCTAGGAGACTGCTGAAATTCAGGCCTTTCTCCCTGTATTCCAGGATTTAATGCAAATTGCAGCCTCAGTCCCGCCCCCCTCTCAATACTAGTGTTACTAGGGATTGGTCTGAACTTCATCAAGCACCGCCTTCCCCAAGTAATACTATGGGCCAGATTTACTAAGCTGTGGGAAAAGGAAAGTGGAGATGTTGCCCATAGCAACCAATCAGATTCTAGCTCTCACTTTCTTATTACATACTAGAAAATGTCAGCTAGAATCTGATTGGTTGCTATGGGCAACATCTCCACTTTTCCTTTTCCGCAGGGCTTCAGGAAGCTATTTGCGTAAATCGCGTTATTAAGCCCTACACCATACTGGCATCTGTTTCTCCCGGATTTTCCAGGAAAATCGGCAACCCTGGTGTTACCAGGTACAGGAGGGTTGAATGTTTTAAAGGAAGAGATGTAGTATAACATAAGGACATGTGTATAAACTGGAGGGTGATTGGTTTAGAGAAAATGTGCAGAAAAATGACTTCACTGAAAGGGTGGTTGATAAGTGGACTAACTTCCCATCTGAGGTGGTAGAGACATAGTAGACCAGTGTAAATATTCTGGGGATAAATATAAGGCTGTCCCCAATTTTACACTAAATTGAGGGTCAAACATGATCTAGGGTCAGCATGGTTTTAAACAAATTGGCACACTGGATGGACTGCATGACTCCTATCTGCTGTCACTTTCTACACTTCTATGTCACCAGTGATCAAGGGCCATATTCACAGATCCGTTTTCACGTGAAGTTCCGTGCGTATTTTTAGGATCGGATGAACTGTGCATGCGCAGTAACTAAGTTTACGCTATCTACGTTCATTTTACGCACGGAACATTAGGCACGGACTTGTAAATCGCACGTGGGGAAATGCGTATGGAGGGGCGTGGTTGTAATCCGACTGGAGACAGATACGTGAAAGTGGGTGGGGGGAGGCATTTAAATGACTGTTTGAGGGCGCGGTGACGGGGCGGTTAGTTAGATACGCACGTAAGGAAGTATTATACGCACGGAAATGCACACTTAAAGATAAGGGTGGACGAGGCACTTGTAAGTCACTGTCAACCCGTCCGTGTGAGGGAAGTGTCATGGGTATTGCCTTGCAACGTCCGTGCGTATAATTGCGAACCATTCGCTGACGGATCTCTCAATACGACCCTATCTATCTATCTATCTATCTATCTATCTATCTATCTATCTCATATCTATCTATCTCATATCTATCTATCTCATATCTATCTATCTATCTATCTATCTATCTATCTATCTATCTATCTATCTATCTACGTAATGACATATTGCATACTGTTTATATACTTATTTTACCTCCATGCAATCTATTATGAACTCTAATTGACCCAATATCTATAGAAAAATCTCGTATATTTTTTGCAAATGTATAATAATTGTCTGACATGAATCAGTTATTGTGACAGCTGCTTCAGGTCTTAGAAACTTTCACAGGGGTTCAGAGAGAAAGTCAGAGATGAAGGACGAGATTAAATGTGTCGTTTATTTTCTTTTAAGAAAAAGGATTTAATTATTACTATTATTTAAAACAAACCGCGGTCTCCAGAAACAGAGCCCAGCTTATCAGCACAATTTATTTTGACATTTTGTGTGTTATTGCTCAGTATTTTTGTTCACCTGATTACACTCAGTTGTTGTATCTAGTCAGAGGAGGGTCAGGGGAGAGGAGGAATATGAGGCTACCCAGGACTGGACCGAGCAAAAGTGCTTTGCGTAAATCAGCTGTTTTTCAGTCACTGCGCATGCCCGGAACACGGGGCTACGTAGCGGAATACTGTACATCCTGCATGTACAGTGTGTATGTGCGCTAGCCTTCATCTTTAAAGCGTACAGTAAGGGCTGGATTTAGCCCGTACGTATGAAAGTACAGCCGAAAGTAACTTTTTGGCTGTTTCTATTTCGAATAAGGAGCCTTTTTAGAATATTTTTTTATGAATGTGTGAGTGTGCTGATCGGCATACTCACCCATTCATTTTCACCGCACCCGCCGCTGACCTCTCCAGAGAGATGAGTAACCTCTCCGGGGACTTTTAGTGTGGGGGGGAGGTTAGGGTTAGGCTCTTAGGAAGGGAGGGTTAGGGCCACAGAAGGGGAGGGTCAGGC
>WWET01008832.1:14831-32496 GCA_011038615.1 Limnodynastes dumerilii
CAGTATCCCATCATGTGTCTTCATACCCTAAGTATCCCAATCATGTTTCTGTAGCCCCCCAGAATCCCCTATCATGTGTCTTCAGCTTCCTCAGGATCCCCATCATGTCTCTCCAGCATCCAGGTATTTCTATCATGTCTCTCCAGCCAATCAAAGACTTTTACTACAAATCTTTGATTACATCTCTCCAGCCTCCCCAGTATCCCCTATCATATTTCTACTGCCCCCTCACACAGTATATGACATTTCATTTGATGTACACTGTTGAACAATATTTCTGAATATCATATTTCTGTATGCAGTATATTATTATGGGATATGTATTTATGGTCTGAGTACATTAGATATTGGCAGTTTATGATTATAAGTATAAGAATTTGTTTGTTTTTTAAATTTGTGTCTCGTTAAAGGTTTATTGTCTTTTTAAGATATCATGTTTCTACAGCCCCCTCAGTATCCCCATCATGTGTCTCCAGCCCCTTAGTATTCCCCATCATGTGTCTTCAGCCTTCCAATATTTTCCATCATGTCTCTCCTGCCCCCCAGTATTCCCCATTAGGTCTCTCCAGCCCCCCAGTATCCCCATCATGTGTCTCCAGCCCCTGAGTATTCACCACCATGTGTCTCCAGACCCCAGTTTTCCCCATCATGTGTCTCCAGCCCCTGAGTATTCACCACCATGTGTTTCCAGTCCTCCAGTATCCCCATCATGTGTCTCCAGCCTTCCAGTATCCCTATCATGTGTCTCCAGCCCCCAGTATTCCCCATCATGTGTCTCCAGCCCCTTAGTATTCCCCATCATGTGTCTTCAGCCTTCCAATATTTTCCATCATGTCTCTCCTGCCCCCCAGTATTCCCCATTAGGTCTCTCCAGCCCCCCAGTATCCCCATCATGGGTCTCCAGCCCCTCAGTATTCCCCATCATGTGTATTCAGCCCCTGAGTATTTCCCATCATGTCACTGCAGCCCCCTAGTGTTCCCCATCATGTGTCTGCAGCCCCTGTGTATTCCCCATCATGTATCTCCAGCCCCCCATTATCCCCATCATGTGTCTCCAGCCCCCCAGTATACCCTATCATGTCTCTCTAGCCCCCCAGTATCCCCATGATGTTTACTTACCTTGTGTTTCCTCCGTGGCGCTTCCCTTTTTCTCTCTTCTCCTCCATGTGTATAAAGGAAGCTCCTGTATGACCTGACAGCCACCAGAATGGGGATGGGGGGTTGACAGCTGGCGTCTCCCCTGGTATCCCTGCGCGGAGCGCATCATGTCGGCACTGTTTGGTACTCTACAGTCACGGTGAGGTGCCTGGCTTTGCCCACGATGGTCTGGGGCACTATAGTCACGATGAGGTGCCTGGCTTTGCCTATAATGGTCTGGTACACTATAGTCACGGTGAGGTGCCTGGCGTTGCCCATTATGGTCTGGTGCATTATAGTCATGGTGAGGTGCCTGGCTTTGCCCATGATGGTATGGTGCACTATAGTCATGGTGAGGTGCCTGGCTTTGCCTTTGATGGTCTGTGGCACTATATTCATGTTGAGGTGCCTGGCTTTGCCTATTATGGTCTGGTGCACTATAGTCATGATGAGGTGCCTGGCTTTGCCTTTGATGGTCTGGGGCACTATAGTCATGGTGAGATGCCTGGCATTGCCTATGATGGTCTGGGGCACTATAGTCACGGTGAGGTGCCTGGCTGTGCCTATGATGGTCTGGGGCACTATAGTCACGGTGAGTTGCCTGGCTTTGCCTATGATGGTCTGGGGCTCTATAGTCACAGTGAGGTGCCTGGCTTTGCCTATGATGGTCTGGGGCTCTATAGTCACGGTGAGGTGCCTGGCTTTGCCTATGATGGTCTGGGGCTCTATAGTCACGGTGAGGTGCCTGGCATTGCCCATGATGGTGTGGTGCACTATTGTCATGGTGAGGTGCCTGGCTTTGCCCATGATGGTCTGGTGCACTATAGTCACGGTGAGGTGCCTGGCTTTGCCCATGATGGTCTGGGGCACTATAGTCACAGTGAGGTGCCTGGCCTTGCCTATGATGGTCTGGGGCACTATAGTCATGGTGAGGTGCCTGGCTTTGCCTATGATTGTCTGGGGCACTATAGTCATGGTGAGGTGCCTGGCTTTGCATATGATGGTCTGGGGCACTATATTCATGGTGAGGTGCCTGGCTTTGCCTATGATAGTCTGGGGCACTATGGTCACAGTGAGGTGCCTGGCTTTGCCTATGATGGTCTGGTGCACTATAGTCACGGTGAGGTGCCTGGCTTTGCCTATGATGGTCTGGTACACTATAGTCACGCTAAGGTGCCTGGCTTTGCTCGTGATGCTCCGGTACGCTTTAGTCATGGTGAGGTGCCTGGCTTTGCCCATGATGGTCTGGTACACTATAGTCATGGTGAGGTGCCTGGCTTTGCCCATGATTGTCTGATACACTATAGTCACAGTGAGGTGCCTGGCTTTGCCCATGATGGTCTGGTGCACTATAGTCATGGTGAGGTGCCTGGCTTTGCCCATGATGGTCTGGTGCACTATAGTCGATGTGAGGTGCCTGACTTTGCCCATGATGGTCTGGTGCACTATAGTCACAGTGAGGTGCCTGTCTTTGCCTATGATGGTCTGGGGCACTATAGTCACGGTGAGTTGCCTGGCTTTGCCCATGATGGCCTGGTACACTTTAGTCAGGGTGAGGTTGCCTGGCTTTGCCCATGATGGTCTGGTACACTTTAGTCAGGGTGAGGTTGCCTGGCTTTGCCCATGATGGTCTGGTACACTATAGTCACGGTGAGGTGCCTGGCTTTGCCCATGATGGTCTGGTGCTCTATAGTCATGGTGAGGTGCCTGGCTTTGCCTATGATGGTCTGGTGCACTATAGTCATGGTGAGGTGCTTGGCTTTGCCTATGATGGTCTGGCGCACTATAGTCATGTTGAGGTGCCTGGCTTTGCCTATGATGGTCTGGTACACTATAGTCACGCTGAGGTGCCTGGCTTTGCTCATGATGTTCCGGTATGCTTTAGTCATGGTGAGGTGCCTGGCTTTGCCCATGATAGTCTGGTACACTATAGTCATGGTAAGGTGCCTGGCTTTGCCCATGATGGTCTGGTGCACTATAGTCATGGTGATGTGCCTGGCTTTGCCCATGATGGTCTGGTGCACTATAGTCACGGTGAGGTGTCTGGCTTTGCCCATGATGGTCTGGTGCACTATAGTCACGGTGAAGTGCCTGTCTTTGCCTATGATGGTCTGGGGCACTATAATCACTGTGAGTTGCCTGGCTTTGCCTATGATGGTCTGGTGCACTATAGTCATGGTGAGGTGCCTTGCTTTGCCCATGATGGTCTGGTGCACTATAGTCACGGTGAGGTGCCTGGCTTTACCCATGATGTTCTGGTGCACTATAGTCACGGTGAGGTGCCTGGCTTTAACCATGATGCTCTGGTGCACTATAGTCATGGTGAGGTGCCTGGCTTTACCCATGATGTTCTGGTGCACTATAGTCATGGTGAGGTGTCTGGCTTTTGTGTGAAACAGGAATGGCATACAAAGTATGTAGAAAAACAAAGGGGAGAGTAGGCGCTGGTATTTGTTCAAAGTTCTGGGACTATTCTGTATGGGATAGGATAGTTTCTGGTGTATATGGTGTCACAGGTGAATGCCTGTCTTACAATAGTATTTTTTTGTAAGCAGGGATATTCATACATGGAAGGTGGTGAATAAAATATGTTAAATACTGTGGTCTTTTTTGTCTCTTCCTGTAACAAGACAGAATATCAAAACTTCAAATTTGCTGTATCACATCTGTTTCCTATATGGTGTGATACTTCGGAAGATGTGCTATGCCAAAAAAATCTTTGCTGTGTCTCTGATATATCATCAAAGAGATACACAGTGTTGATGGATAAAACGAATATAGGTTGTATCCAGTGGCAATGATTGGCGATATGCCAGAAACGTCTGGTGTGCTGTTAGTGTTTGACACAGTAGCTGATTGTTATGCCAGGAGCTTTGATGAAATGGATACACTGATGCGATATGACGTGTGGCTGGGGTAATGTTGAACGCGGTGTCCTGCTGGGGTGAGTGAGGCTGAACATTCTTGCCGTATCACATGGGAATTCTGTACGATGTGATACTCGGAGAGAGACAGTCTCTACCTCAAACAACCAGCATATGTACAAAGTTGATGGGCACTCACGTTTCTGATGTTTATCCCGGTGTTTGCGTCGTGGGGTCCAGTGTAGGTTTCCTCTGGGGTCCCCGATATTCGCCTCGTGTTTCAAGATTCGGCGCCAAGCAAAACAGATGCAGGAAAATTGTGTCCTTTTAAAAAGTTTTTTGCAGCGGTGCTGCGTCTTGGTTGAATGGTCAATCCTCCGTCTATGGTGCTTCTTTTGGTGCTTTCGGGAGGGATAGATGGTATTATTGATGTTGAATGTCCGTTGTTGCTCCGTATAATTATTGCTGCTCACTGTAATTTCTTCTGGGTCACATATGCAATGTGCAAAGTGTGATCCGTCAAAAAGTTGGTGGGTGGCGAGCAAATGATATTAGGGTAACAGTAGATTGTTCAAAGTTAAATAGGTTCCGTAGCAGGTAGTACAATAGTGTTATAACCAACGCGTTTCGGCTCAGGAACGAGCCTTTCTCAAGGGTCTAAGGTACTATCTGAAGTCTACCTGTATATAGGTAACCTGGCTCCTCCTCTTTAATTGGGGTAGGAGGAGGGGTTTCTGCTCTGAGGGTTTTTTTGATAAGTCAAAAAAAAAAAAAAATTGGTGAAAGTAAGCCAGCGGTGGTGATTAGGGGTGACATGAAACCCTTATAGGGTCTGCTTTATATCTTGAATATATATTTAGAATATAAAATCTGTTCGATTATGGGTATGTCCATAGTTGAGGGGACCCATAGTGTGCCAGCGGAGTAAAGCTGGGTAGAGCTGGTAGAGATGAGCCAGCAAGGGTGCACAGGGCCCCTGGGTGGATGATAATATGTGCTAATTTGGACCACAATTATAGAGGGTGGAAATGAAAAGGTTATCTCTTTTGGAGTTCTCTAAGTCAGAGGTTTTTAGCCTAAGAGATGCATCTGTGAAGGTGGCATATTTGCCTATGATGGTCTGGGGCACTATAGTCATGGTGAGGTGCCTGGCTTTGCCCATGATGGTCTGGAGCAGTATAATCTAAAGATGTGCCTGCTTTGGCTCGCGGTGGTGTGGTTCACTATTGTAACAGTGAGGGTTTGCGGTGTGATATGATGTACTTGGTGCACTATAATGACGGTAAGCCTGATCACCATAGTCGGATGTATGACGGTGATATGACCATGGTAATAGGGATGGTGGTTGCTGTGTGCTCCGCCTGCTCTCTATAATGTTAATGATAAACGCGCACCCACGATTCCCCCAACTTATATCGCTGCTGATGCTGCGTAATTCCACCAGAAACTGGTCCAGGAAACGCTGCATACGGCATCATCCTGTTGTTGCATGGCTTTGTCCATTTCCGCTAGTTGGTGAAACATAACACTCGTCATTGCCTTAGTGGCGATTTCCACCTTGCAGCGACATTTCCGGTTTTTGAACAGTAAAAACTAGCACAAGTGAAAGAGAAATAGGAACACATTAGGCGACAGGGACAATACGTGTGGTTATGAGTTTTTGTGTGTTGTAAGAGATTGTGCTCGAGGTCTCCTCCCTCCTGCACTCCTTCACGCCGTAACATTATTTCATGTTATTAAATGTATTCATTTCATAAAGAATGAATTATTGGACTCTTTATGTCATTTTACCATGGACTCAAACATTGTGGTTCGCTGTCTATAGAGTGTTCTAAAGAATTAAATATTGGACTTATAATAATTAATATTCACCATGGAAGTAACCATATTGCAACGCTGACTTTAACATTTAATAATATTTGAAGAATGGACTTTATTATGCATATACAGTCAGGTGCATATATATTGGGACATCGACACAATTCTCATATTTTGGGCTCTATACAGCACCACAATGAATTTGAAATGAAACAAACAAGATATGCTTTAACTACAGACTTTCAGCTTTAATTTGAGGGTATTTACATCCAAATCAGGTGAACAGTGTAGGAATTACAACGGTTTCTATATGTGTTTCCCACTTTTTAAGGGACCAAAACTAATGGGACAATCGACTCAAAAGCTATTTCATAGACAGGTGTGGGCTATTTCCTTGTTATTGCATCATCAATTAAGCAGGTAAAAGGTCTGGAGTTGATTCTAGGTGTGACATTTGCATTTGGACTCTGTTGCTGTCGACTCTCAATAGGAGATCCAAAGAGCTGTCACTATCAGTGAAGCAAGCCATCATTAGGCTGAAAAATCAAAAGAAACCCCCGTATTCAGAGTACTGGACGCATAACATATACGTCCGGTGTTTAGCGATTTTTACTACTGCGCATGCGTAGTCATTTTTTAACGTTATCTACGTATCTTTTCTTAGGTAGATTGCATAAATGCGGTCTGATGTTTTTTATATTGGAAATTGCTTTCAAAGGAAGATAAAAAGATAAAGAATTCAAATTTGGATATAAAAGTGATAAAACCAGAACTTAATGTTTACACGCAATCCGGAAGATAAGGCTCGTCTGCTGGTATTGCAGCATTATCAATATTGTCGGTTGGGTCACATGGCGTTGCCACATCACAATAGGAAACGTCTATGACTTCACGTGCAGTCACGTGTATTGCTCTATGAGAAGAAGCTTATTCAAGGGAAACAGGAGAAATGTTCCAGGGATATGGGTGATTACCGATATGATCGGGTCAAAACTTATAATGAGAAATCCCTGGAAAATCTCTCCAGGGTGGCTCCTGATGAGGCAGCTGCGTTGACTGGGTCGAGTGAAGCGCCGTTATTTTTATTAGTTTAACGTCCATGACTTCGGCCTGTGCACTCGTGCTGTTGTCCCCGGCAGTACCTGACGCTTCAGGTTGGTCTTCAAACATGAGGGGAAAGGAGCATCGTGAATCAACGGTGCGCTGAGACTTCTCTAATTCAGCAGCCGGCAAAGATGAGGACAGAGAGACTGGATGTGAAGAAGTCGTGTTGCCAAACACTTCTTGCCGTTGGTCAAATAATGACAATGATCAATATGGCCGCTTCGCTCCTCCTTCTGCTGTCCAGCGCCTTTTCTTTCATCTTTTCAGCTATATTATAGTATATATGAGCGTCCTATATACCGCGGATGGAGAGCAGCTCCCGCACGTCATCACTTCTCCAGTGCGCCATGGGGAATGCTGGGGTGCTGGCAGATTAAAGATGACATCATTCCCCTGTGCCGTTAACCATCCAATCAGCTTTCTTTGTGAGAGGTTGCATAATGACTCAGGACATTTCACATTGCCACAACCCGTGTAGGACATAGGATAAACCCTTCTTTTTTCCCCTGTTGAAATTCCGGGTTATTAGACCTAAGTTGAGAACCCTGGTACCTTGCACATCGTTCCCCACTTTAATAAGTGTTATCTTCTAAGGAATAGGTGTTTCTTACTGAATAACATGCTCTATCTGCTATACATCTCAAGGTACAGAAGCTGCTGTATCTGACAAAACCCCAAATATGTGAGTTACTGTACATGGATATTATGTCTCAATAAACCTGTATCTTTCAATTTGTTTTCTATGAGAAGCGACCATACTTGACTGTTGCTTGTGTCACATTATCTTGTGTTTAGTTATGCTTGTATGGAAATTTTCTTATCCTGCTTCTTCCAGTAAAAGAAAGATAAAAAATAGCAGCAATAGAAGCATGCCGTCGTTAAATCCTGGACTTTTCAGTTAAAGACATGGTAACTTGCTAAGTTGACTCTTTAAATGATGAATGTTACGCCCATGTGTTGCATTAGATTTTGCCCATCTGTACTTAGATCAGGTAAATGTCTCCAGGTGCTCACTGCTATTATAGCTATAGAAGAGGACGAGGTCACTGTGATGACAGCTTAATATCTATTTGTCCTGTTTGAGTAGTCAGGAAGGGACTTTGGTGTCAGCAGGGCAATGAATATGATTTATATATGATCAATGAATATGATTAGAATGATATATGATCAAGGAATATGATAACATAAAAAAAACCTTGATGTCTGCTCTTGTGCATTTCAGTGGGTGTGATGCTATGCTTTTGCGGGAGACAATTTGGTTTGGTGATGAGAATGATATATGATCAATGAATATGATGAGAATGATATATGATCAATGAATATGATGAGAATGATATATGATCAATGAATATGATGAGAATGATATATGATCAATGAATATGATGAGAATGATATATGATCAATGAATATGATGAGAATGATATATGATCAATGAATATGATGAGAATGATATATGATCAATGAATATGATGAGAATGATATATGATCAATGAATATGATGAGAATGATATATGATCAATGAATATGATGAGAATGATATATGATCAATGAATATGATGAGAATGATATATGATCAATGAATATGATGAGAATGATATATGATCAATGAATATGATGAGAATGATATATGATCAATGAATATGATGAGAATGATATATGATCAATGAATATGATGAGAATGATATATGATCAATGAATATGATGAGAATGATATATGATCAATGAATATGATGAGAATGATATATGATCAATGAATATGATGAGAATGATATATGATCAATGAATATGATGAGAATGATATATGATCAATGAATATGATGAGAATGATATATGATCAATGAATATGATGAGAATGATATATGATCAATGAATATGATGAGAATGATATATGATCAATGAATATGATGAGAATGATATATGATCAATGAATATGATGAGAATGATATATGATCAATGAATATGATGAGAATGATATATGATCAATGAATATGATGAGAATGATATATGATCAATGAATATGATGAGAATGATATATGATCAATGAATATGATGAGAATGATATATGATCAATGAATATGATGAGAATGATATATGATCAATGAATATGATGAGAATGATATATGATCAATGAATATGATGAGAATGATATATGATCAATGAATATGATGAGAATGATATATGATCAATGAATATGATGAGAATGATATATGATCAATGAATATGATGAGAATGATATATGATCAATGAATATGATGAGAATGATATATGATCAATGAATATGATGAGAATGATATATGATCAATGAATATGATGAGAATGATATATGATCAATGAATATGATGAGAATGATATATGATCAATGAATATGATGAGAATGATATATGATCAATGAATATGATGAGAATGATATATGATCAATGAATATGATGAGAATGATATATGATCAATGAATATGATGAGAATGATATATGATCAATGAATATGATGAGAATGATATATGATCAATGAATATGATGAGAATGATATATGATCAATGAATATGATGAGAATGATATATGATCAATGAATATGATGAGAATGATATATGATCAATGAATATGATGAGAATGATATATGATCAATGAATATGATGAGAATGATATATGATCAATGAATATGATGAGAATGATATATGATCAATGAATATGATGAGAATGATATATGATCAATGAATATGATGAGAATGATATATGATCAATGAATATGATGAGAATGATATATGATCAATGAATATGATGAGAATGATATATGATCAATGAATATGATGAGAATGATATATGATCAATGAATATGATGAGAATGATATATGATCAATGAATATGATGAGAATGATATATGATCAATGAATATGATGAGAATGATATATGATCAATGAATATGATGAGAATGATATATGATCAATGAATATGATGAGAATGATATATGATCAATGAATATGATGAGAATGATATATGATCAATGAATATGATGAGAATGATATATGATCAATGAATATGATGAGAATGATATATGATCAATGAATATGATGAGAATGATATATGATCAATGAATATGATGAGAATGATATATGATCAATGAATATGATGAGAATGATATATGATCAATGAATATGATGAGAATGATATATGATCAATGAATATGATGAGAATGATATATGATCAATGAATATGATGAGAATGATATATGATCAATGAATATGATGAGAATGATATATGATCAATGAATATGATGAGAATGATATATGATCAATGAATATGATGAGAATGATATATGATCAATGAATATGATGAGAATGATATATGATCAATGAATATGATGAGAATGATATATGATCAATGAATATGATGAGAATGATATATGATCAATGAATATGATGAGAATGATATATGATCAATGAATATGATGAGAATGATATATGATCAATGAATATGATGAGAATGATATATGATCAATGAATATGATGAGAATGATATATGATCAATGAATATGATGAGAATGATATATGATCAATGAATATGATGAGAATGATATATGATCAATGAATATGATGAGAATGATATATGATCAATGAATATGATGAGAATGATATATGATCAATGAATATGATGAGAATGATATATGATCAATGAATATGATGAGAATGATATATGATCAATGAATATGATGAGAATGATATATGATCAATGAATATGATGAGAATGATATATGATCAATGAATATGATGAGAATGATATATGATCAATGAATATGATGAGAATGATATATGATCAATGAATATGATGAGAATGATATATGATCAATGAATATGATGAGAATGATATATGATCAATGAATATGATGAGAATGATATATGATCAATGAATATGATGAGAATGATATATGATCAATGAATATGATGAGAATGATATATGATCAATGAATATGATGAGAATGATATATGATCAATGAATATGATGAGAATGATATATGATCAATGAATATGATGAGAATGATATATGATCAATGAATATGATGAGAATGATATATGATCAATGAATATGATGAGAATGATATATGATCAATGAATATGATGAGAATGATATATGATCAATGAATATGATGAGAATGATATATGATCAATGAATATGATGAGAATGATATATGATCAATGAATATGATGAGAATGATATATGATCAATGAATATGATGAGAATGATATATGATCAATGAATATGATGAGAATGATATATGATCAATGAATATGATGAGAATGATATATGATCAATGAATATGATGAGAATGATATATGATCAATGAATATGATGAGAATGATATATGATCAATGAATATGATGAGAATGATATATGATCAATGAATATGATGAGAATGATATATGATCAATGAATATGATGAGAATGATATATGATCAATGAATATGATGAGAATGATATATGATCAATGAATATGATGAGAATGATATATGATCAATGAATATGATGAGAATGATATATGATC
The DNA here is from genome assembly GCA_011038615.1 of Limnodynastes dumerilii. Classification (NCBI taxonomy): domain Eukaryota; kingdom Metazoa; phylum Chordata; class Amphibia; order Anura; family Limnodynastidae; genus Limnodynastes; species Limnodynastes dumerilii. The sequence goes on from WWET01008832.1 coordinate 26,288, forward strand.
AATGAATATGATGAGAATGATATATGATCAATGAATATGATGAGAATGATATATGATCAATGAATATGATGAGAATGATATATGATCAATGAATATGATGAGAATGATATATGATCAATGAATATGATGAGAATGATATATGATCAATGAATATGATGAGAATGATATATGATCAATGAATATGATGAGAATGATATATGATCAATGAATATGATGAGAATGATATATGATCAATGAATATGATGAGAATGATATATGATCAATGAATATGATGAGAATGATATATGATCAATGAATATGATGAGAATGATATATGATCAATGAATATGATGAGAATGATATATGATCAATGAATATGATGAGAATGATATATGATCAATGAATATGATGAGAATGATATATGATCAATGAATATGATGAGAATGATATATGATCAATGAATATGATGAGAATGATATATGATCAATGAATATGATGAGAATGATATATGATCAATGAATATGATGAGAATGATATATGATCAATGTACTACTCATGGTTGATGCCTGCGTTAGGACACACCAGACACCTTGCCTAGAAATAAATGGACACAACACAGAATTAAGGGGTGAAATGAAATATAACGTTTATTGATTGGGATAAAGGAGATTATTATTTATTTATTAATTTGAATGGCCAAGATTGATTAAAAGGGGTAAGCTTTCATTTTGATGGGGCAAAACAGCAATTTAGCAAGCACAAAAAACCACACATTAACCAGAGCAACTCACCCAACACCTCAGTGCTCCACCCGCATGGCAACCGGACAAAAGCCCGGGCACACCTTAGGGACCGCTAAACTAAACGGTCTTCCGTAAAACACTTACCATTTGTGCGCCACCTCGGCGCCGAATAACACAACAAATAAAGCTTGCTAAATGCACCCGCCACTGACCGGAACTCATGTTCCAGTCCCACCACATCAAACTAAAGCCTCAACCACATCCTTAACAAATAAATCCATCCCTACCTCAGAAAGATGGACTCCGTCTGACCTATACAAGTGGGTCTTATCAAATTTGAACTCGGGGTGCGCAATAGACCAGCCAGCTTGCATTAAGAGCATGACTTTGATGGCCTGATTTAACTTGCGACTAACGTCGTCCATAGCGCGACCATTATCCGAGTATCGCCAGACCCGGCGGGTGATTATGTCGGACCAAAATACGAGAAGCCCTGGCCACCGATTGAGCAACTGATCGATATCATGGGAGATCCTCCAAATTAGCTCAAGGAGGGGGGAACGACCGAGGTCCTTACCCCCCAGGTGTATGACCAAAATTTCAGGAACCCCATGCACGGACAAGTCTGCCACGATCTGGGACCAGAAGGACTACCATATCATGCCTCTAAAACCAACCCGCCGGAGGTCTATATTATATGGGAGGGTAAAGGGGCTGGATTTATAATGCTTCTCAGCCCAGTAGACGTAGGAGTGACTGAAGATTAAAACCTTCCATCTACTCGTGGAGGTCGCTGTAAAGAAATAAATATAACACCGTAAGTATCGTTCCTACAAGAGACAGAGAACCAGCTTAAAAACAATTGCTGTAACTAGACATCCTAGGGGAGCAGAACTGAAGGCCCTGGGTGAAGGTAAAAACCTTTCTGGCACTGTGGGGATCTTTTCTATGGCCGGGGGAATTTACTTGTTGCCCCTGGCCGGGGGAAAAATCCTTTCACGCCCCTGAATACAGCAAGCAGCCCGGCTAATCTGGACCTGTCCAAGGCCGCAGTGAGACAGGAATAAGAGAACGAGAGAGAAAAAGAGGGAACATACTAACTGCACGTCAACCAGCCTGTCAATCGAGCTGTCCAGATAGGTGCGGTCAGATGTAACTTTTGAAGGCAGACGAACTCCAACGCCCCAGATGTTGGATATCCTGGGCAGATGACCCCTCCAAAGCTGCGGTTGTTGCTGCGCCAATCCAGAAGGAGTGAGTCCCGAATTCGCCTGCCTCCAGGCCAGCGGCCCTCAGGCACTTCTGAAATACAGCTCGGAATTGAAACTTGGTTAGCGGATCACCGTTAGTGTGGGACAACCAAACCGGGGAAGCATTGGGCCTAACTGCCATAAACTGCGCACTCAAGGTAACGGGGCAAACTTCCTTCACCGGGTGTTTCACTAGTGTTACCCATTTCCCTTTCCCGCACTGATCCGTCTTGGACATGGGCACCCTGCATTGCAGAGACTCAGACAGCAACCTCACGTTACAGGCGAGCATACCCGTATCCGTGGCCGCCTTGGACGCTGCCACCAATTTGCTTTCCCTAAAAAGCCTGAAAGCGACTGCGAAAGCCGCTTGGAACAGGATGGACTCATGTGGAATTTGCTATCTGTACCGCTATCGAATTAAGTTTAATCAGAATGGGGATGGTAACGGGCCGCCTCGCGTCTGGCGGTTGCGGCCGCGCCCTGGACCAGCCGCAAAGCGCTCGGGAAATTACAAAGTCTTTGGTGAGGTCTGGCAATCCGTAAAGTTTAAAGAAGAAAGCCAGACCCGCGAGTGAACTGGACATGTCTGCCTTGGACTTCCCTTGGGTATACAAACCAGATGTAATCATGCAGACAGCCCCTCTCACTGCCTGCCCTGGGGAAATGACGTCCATTCTGTCCAAGCAGCCTTGTAAGCTCGCAGGGTAGCAGGGGCCAGGGATTGCAGGGCCAGACTTATGAGTCCCGGGTTGCAATCTGCCAGAGAGAAGCGGGACATGGGTCACCAGATGCTGCGGCCTCAGGGGCAAGGTGGCGAAACTGTGGCCAATCTAAGCGCGAGAGAGCATCCGCCAGAGAGAAGCGGGACATGGGTCACCAGATGCTGCGGCCTCAGGATCAAGGTGGTGAAACCGTGGCCAATCCGAACGCGAGAGAGCATCCGCCAGAGAGAAGCGGGACATGGGTCACCTGACGCTGCGGCCTCAGGGGCAAGGTGCTGAAAATAGGGCCAATCTAAGCGCAAGAGAGCATGCGCCAGAGAGAGGCGGGACATGGGTCACCTGATCCTGCGGCCTCAGGGGCAAGGTGGTGAAAACAGGGCCAATCTAAGTGTGAGAGAGCATCCGCCAGGCAATTATACACGCCAGGGAGATGCTCTGCCTTGTAGTTGTTATTATACTGCAAGCAGCGCAGAACCAAATGCCTAAGCAACCAAACCACCGGGGGTGAGCGCGCGCTCTGCCGGTTCACGGTCTGGACGACTCCGAGGTTGTCGCACACAAAGATGACGGTTCTGTCCCGGAAGCGTTCACACCAGAGCTCGATTACTACCACTATTGGGAAAAATTCCAACAGTAGCATATTTCTGGTAAGGCCGGATTCTGGCCAGCTACGAGGCCATTCGCAGGTGCACCAAACACCATCGAGGTACACCCCGAATCCTGTAGCGCCAGCCGCATCTGTCTGCAGGCGCATGTCTAGGCTGCGCGTGGGAGGGGAAGGCCACATCCGTATCCCATGAAACTCCCGGAGGAAACGTTCCCATATACCTAAGTCCGATCTCATGGCACTGGACACACGTATGGGCGCACGCGGGCTGTAAAGACCCGCTGTCGCCCTCTCCATTCTGCGGCAGAAAACCCTCCCCATGGGAATAATTCTGCAGGCAAAGTGGAGGGAGCCCAGCAGGGATTGCATGAAACGCATGTGGACGGATAGTGCACTAGCACCGGGGGCAGTAATGCTACCGGTGCGTTCAGGGGGCCTGGAGCGCTTTTTGCGCACATTGGAGGTGTTGTCACCTCCTCCACGCCTGCCGGGAAGATGGCCGACTGCGGGTGACGTCACCATCACCATGCGGCGCCCCGGTCTCTGCAGCAGCCGGGGACCGGGCTTCGGGAGCTGAAGTCGGAGGTCCCCCTTCTGACTGCCTGGTGAGTCGCGGTGGGGCGGGCGCATGCGCGCCAGTCCAGAGGTGCTGGGAGCCGGCTGACCGCGAGAAGGGGGCAGGAGAATCTCTGGCAGCTGCGCTGGGCCCTGCAGGGACATTGCGGCGGCGGGCCATGACAAAGGAGAGGACCGGAGAGAAAGGGGAAATATAAGTAAGAAGAAGGGGCTTATATGTAATATGTGTAATATGTAATATGTGTAATATGTAATTTGTGTAATATGTAATATGTGTAATATGTGTTACATCTGTAATATGTAATGTGTAATATGTGTAATATGTAATGTGTAATATGTGTTACATCTGTAATATGTAATGTGTAATATGTGTAATATGTGATGTGTGTAATATGTAATGTGTGTAATATGTAATGTGTGTAATATGTAATGTGTGTAATATGTAATGTATGTAATATGTGTAATGTGTAATATGTAATATGTGTAATATGTAATGTGTGTAATGTGTGTAATATGTAATATGTGTAATGTGTGTAATGTGTGTAATATGTAATATGTGTAATGTGTGTAATGTGTAATATGTAATGTGTAATGTGTGTAATGTGTGTAATATGTAATATGTGTAATGTGTGTAATATGTAATATGTAATGTGTGTAATGTGTAATATGTAATGTGTGTAATATGTGATGTGTGCAATATGTAATATGTAATGTGTGTAATATATGTAATATGTGTAATGTGTAACATGTAATGTGTGTAATATGTGATGTGTGTAATATATGTAATATGTGTAATATGTGTAATGTGTGTAATATGTAATATGTGTAATATGTGTAACATGTAATGTGTGTAATATGTGATGTGTGTAATATATGTAATATGTGTAACATGTAATATGTAATGTGTGTAATATGTAATATGTAATATGTGTAATATGTAATATGTGTAATGTATGTAATATGTGTAATGTGTGTAATATGTGTAACATGTAATGTGTGTAATATGTAATATGTGTAACATGTAATATGTAATGTGTGTAATGTGATGTGTGCAATATGTAATGTGTGTAATGTGATGTGTGCAATATGTAATGTGTGTAATATGTAATGTGTGTAATATGTAATGTGTGTAATATATGTAATGTGTGTAATATGTGTAATATGTGTAATATGTAATGTGTGTAATATGTCTAATATATGTCATATGTAATGTGTGTAATATGTGATATGTGTAATATGTGATGTGTGTAATGTGTGTAATATGTAATGTGTGTAATATGTAATATGTGTGTAATATGTGATGTGTGTAATATGTGACTTGTGTAATATGTGTAATATGTGATGTGTGCAATATGTGTAATATGTAATGTGTGTAATATGTAATGTGTGTAATATGTAATGTGTGTAATATGTAATGTGTAATATGTGTAATATATGTAATATGTGATGTGTGTAATATGTGTAATGTGTGTAATATGTGTAATATGTAATGTGTGTAATATGTAATATGTGTAATATGTGACTTGTGTAATATGTAATATGTGTAATATGTGATGTGTGCAATATGTGTAATATGTAATGTGTGTAATATGTGATGTGTGTAATATGTAATGTGTGTAATATGTGATGTGTGCAATATGTGTAATATGTAATGTGTGTAATATGTGATGTGTGCAATATGTGTAATATGTAATGTGTGTAATATATGTAATATGTAATGTGTGTAATATATGTAATGTGTGTAATATGTAATATGTGTAATGTGTGTAATATGTAATGTGTGTAAATATGTGTAATATGTCTGATATGTGTAATATGTGTAATAAATGTGTGTTGTATGTAATGTGTAATATGTGTGATATGTGTAATATGTGATGTGTGTAATATGTGTAATGTGTGTAATATGTGTAATGTGTGTAATATGTGTAATATATGTAATATGTGCAATATGAGTAATATGTGTAATGTGTGTAATATGTAATGTGTGTAATATGTAATGTGTGTAATATGTAATGTGTGTAATATGTGTAATATGTGTAATATGTGTAATGTGTGTAATGTGTGTAATGTGTGTACTGTGTGTAATGTGTGTAATGTGTGTAATGTGTGTAATATGTAATGTGTGTAATATGTGTAATATGTAATGTGTGTAATATGTGTAATATGTAATGTGTGTAATATGTGTAATATGTAATGTGTGTAATATGTAATGTGTGTAATATGTGTAATATGTAATATGTATAATATGTGTAATATGTAATGTGTGTAATATGTAATGTGTGTAATATGTGTAATATGTAATGTGTGTAATATGTAATGTGTGTAATAT
>WWET01008833.1:4966-16030 GCA_011038615.1 Limnodynastes dumerilii
GGGTTAGGGTCAGGCTGCAGGGGAGGGATGGTTAGGGTCAGGCTGCAGGGGAGGGAGGGTTAGGGTCAGGCTGCAGGGAATGGTGGGTTAGGGTCAGGCTGCCAGGAAGGGAGGGAGGGTTAGGGTAGTGAGAGAGGAGGGTTAGGATTAGGGAAAGGAGTGTGGGACTATTTTTTTTTACTACTTTTAGGACCACGGAGCTTTTGGTGCTCTTCGAGGCATATGCAATCGAAATCCCAGACAGTTCGCAACTGGCTGGAAGAAATCTGAATTTTCGCAATTCAGATTTTCTTTGCGGGGACCCACACCCCTGTAAAATATATGGACAAATGTCATCAAGCGAGAAGAAAGTGTTCAACATGCTGACTCTTCATACCAGAACTGTGGGTGTAATCCAACAGAATTAACAGAGACTCATGAAATTTGGGAAGTTCTCTCAGTATCCTGGGAGAGCCGACAAATCTCCCACAAGTCAATTTCTATTGTAATCCCTAGAGTTACTAGGGATGGACGAGACTTGATGATATCATCAAGCTCCACCCACCCCCCCGGAACACTAGAGATGATTACGTGTGAGATTTGCATAAATCACATCATTAAGGCCCTCCCCTTGCAGGCATCTATGGCTTCCCTCTCGGAACCCTGGGTTATATATATAAAAAGACATAACAAAGAATCTTATCTTTCAGCTATTATAAAGGTGGCAGTGAAAAGGTTGGTAGGGCAGCTGAATGTGGGGAGGTTAAGATGAGCACGGTATCCATACAGAGGCGAGGAGAGAGATATTATCAGCAGATAGGGAGTGGTGTGTGGCCTAATAAACAGAAAGGTCAGTTAAAGGTCTCCTTATAACAATTTCCCAAATATTATCTTTAACCTTTCTTTGTGTATACCATGCCATTAATCCACTGTCACTCCCAGAAATCCATGTTATTTGTTCTTTATGTATAGTATTACAACAGTAAACCTGCCTATGGGCAGATGTGAAAATACTATGGGAGTGTTACCATTATCTCAGCTCCTGTCTCCAATGCCCTTTTCCCTGAGGCCATCTACTTCCTTTCAGTGTTCACTATTGTAACCTGCCAGCATGTCCGGAGCACCCGGAGGAAACCCACGCAGACACAATGAAGGGAAATAGGATACAATTTCTAAATTCTGTTATCATACCACATCCATTTGAACTTAATCAGCATCAGGGAGATTGCCAAACACTTCAGGGAGTCAGGGAGATCACCCACACTTCAGGGAATGAATATCGGGGAGAGTAGGCAATGTGGGCCATATCAGGACTTAATAGTAGAGGGCCGTTTTCACACCTAAGAAGCTTCAGCAGATGTTGCCCAGCGTAACCAGCAAGGACACTAATTCTGGATCATGCTTCCGTAACTGCAGCATAGTTACGGAGGAAGGGGCGGGCAGCTCCGTAACTATGCTGTAGTTACGGAAGGTAGGCGGGGGGAGGGAGGGAAATTAGGAAGCTAGGGCTGGGTTAGGGACTTACGATTATGTGGCCGGCGTAATTACCCAATGTTATGTCGGCTGAAGTTAAGGTAGCCTTCAGCCGGCGTAACAGTGTGTAATTATGCTGGCCACAGAAGGAGTGACGGGGGAGTGCAACAGAGCTACTCAGCGTAGCTCTGGATCAGGCCCATAGTTCCAATCCTGAGGTTCGGGGTTTACCACAGGCAGTTTGTCTATTAGAGGGTTATCCACTGTGTTATATAATTAGTCAGCTGTGCTAATTGCTTTGGCTGTGGTAATTGATTAGTTCCTTGTGTGTTATTTAAAGGTAATATAGTTTAAACCTGCAAAGGTGTAAACCTGCCTAGTTTTTATTGCCTGCTTTTCTAAGCACTGAATTTCAAAGCATCTTGGAGTTATAACTGGAGTTTGAACTGGATTTGGGCTGATTTTGGGCCCATTTAAATAATTTTTGTGTATTGTTCTAGTGTATCTAGTGAAGTTTGCTGATTTTCTTCCAAATAATCCTTCTTCTGTCTGGTCTTGTGCAGTGGTTGTGATGCGTTTGTTTTGCATGAAACTCAGGTGTTGCCCAATCTTTCAGAACATTTCTTTTTTGCAGGGATGAGATAGCTAGAATGCATGGTGAGATATGCAGGATGTCTGTATCTTTGATGCTACCATTGCCTCAGGGAATTCCCAGGAGGCGTACTGGATGGACTATGGTGAATGATGCTGGTAAGGTTCCAGTTGCACAAGGACACATTGCCCCATCATGTCTCCAGCCCCCCCATCTGTGCCCTTGCAAAACTCATATGCAGCACTTGGAGGCCTGAACTGTATTACAACAGGTAATGTAGAGCATGAGGTGTTGAGGGAACCCGATGGCGAGAAAAGGGAATCCCTGAGAAGGACTGCATTCTTGTGAGGAATTCTATTGTTAGGGGTATCCAGCTGGAAAGAGGTTCTGAAATTATTAATCAGGTGAAGTGCTTGCCTTAAGCTACAGCTCCACGGGATAAAAAGCGCATTTTAAATATTCTAAAGGCAGTGAGCAAGGAAAGGGAGGTTGATGTCATTATCCACCTTGGGACAAATAACTTGGCCAATGCTGGAGTTGTGGCTGTTAAAGATGAATTTAGAAAGTTGGGAACTGCTCTTAAGCAGGTGGCAAATACTGTTACTTTTTCTGAAGTGCTGCCAGTAGACAGATGTGAAGAAGGTAGAATGATGCGCATTCATGATTTCAATCTGTGGCTTAGAAAGTGGTGTCATGAGGAACGATTTGAGTTCATAAACATAGCCATGCCATCTGGCAAAACACAAACTTGTATAAAAAGGATGGCTTGCAACCATCTTCGGTGGGAACAGATATTCTTAGTGAGCAGTTTGATTGTTTTATTAGAAACCATTTAAAATAGGAAAGGGTGGCAGTCATATGAATAATAAAAATAGCTGCACTCCAAACCAAGAAGTGTTGTGTGGCCAGTTGATAATATAGCCTCAGCGACTAATGGAAAAGAAACCATAAAAGCAATATAAATATATCTAGCAATAATAATAAACTGAAGAATAGGAGTTTTATAATGCAACATCTCAGAGCAATGTGTGCAAATGCTAGGAGCTTAGGAAATAAGATCCCTGAACTAATTGCAATAATGTCTAGGGATAATCTGGATATTGTGGGAATCACAGAATCATGGTATAATGAAAATCATAACTGGGACCTAGCTATACCGGGTTATAAGTTATTTAGGAAGGATAGAGTAAGAAAAATTGGAGGAGGCATATTAATGTATGTTAAGGAAGGGTTAAATTCAACTTTTATAGGGAGTATTGGAGAAAAAACTGAGGCGCTTTGGCTAACCATAGAAACCCAGGGGGTTATTCTTCGTACTGGAGTGATATATAGGCCACCAGGACAAGAGGAGGAAATGGACAATGGGGCAGATCCTGAACTACGCATTTGCACGAATTTACGTGTGGCGGACACGTAAATTTGCAGATTTGTACGCACTGCGCATGCGCACCGCTGAAAATACGCACATTCACGTAGCGTATTTTCAAACGTATGGAGAATTCACGTATTGCTAACGTAAATACTTACGTGTGGGCGTGCCAAATTTACGTTAGTCAACAATACGTGTGTTTTACGTGAAGTAGGCGGGGGGTGGTATTTAAAGTGTACAGTATGGGCGTGCTAAGCTACGTACGTTCGCGTAGTCTGTACGCCCGAAAGCGGACGTATTCTGTTACGTTTGGAAAAGTTAAGGTAGGGTTTGGGTCGCGTCATTTGAGAAAATACGTCCGTGCAAGGGGTGTGCCGTGGGGAGTGTATTGACCTTACGTGTACGAAAATACGCACAGCTAAAATACGTACGCACACACGTAGTTCAGGATCTACCCCAACCCAAGTTCTGACAGAGGGACGGAGATAAGTTCATATGTGGGCGTTTCCTCTTAGTTGCTGTACTTTGCAGGTGTTCCCTCTTAGTTAGTGTAGAGGGTAGGCGTTCCCTCTTAGTTAGTGTAGAGGGCAGGCGTTCCCTCTTAGTTAGTGTAGAAGGTAGGTGTTCCCTCTTAGTTAGTGTAGAGGGCAGGTGTTCCCTCTTAGTTAGTGTAGAGGGCAGGTGTTCCCTCTTAGTTAGTGTAGAGGGCAGGTGTTCCCTCTTAGTTAGTGTAGAGGGCAGGTGTTCCCTCTTAGTTAGTGTAGAGGGCAGGTGTTCCCTCTTAGTTAGTGTAGAGGGCAGGTGTTCCCTCTTAGTTAGTGTAGAGGGCAGGTGTTCCCTCTTAGTTAGTGTAGAGGGCAGGCGTTCCCTCTTAGTTAGTGTAGAAGGTAGGTGTTCCCTCTTAGTTAGTGTAGAGGGCAGGTGTTCCCTCTTAGTTAGTGTAGAGGGCAGGTGTTCCCTCTTAGTTAGTGTAGAGGGCAGGTGTTCCCTCTTAGTTAGTGTAGAGGGCAGGTGTTCCCTCTTAGTTAGTGTAGAGGGCAGGTGTTCCCTCTTAGTTAGTGTAGAGGGCAGGTGTTCCCTCTTAGTTAGTGTAGAGGGCAGGTGTTCCCTCTTAGTTAGTGTAGAGGGCAGGCGTTCCCTCTTAGTTAGTGTAGAAGGTAGGTGTTCCCTCTTAGTTAGTGTAGAGGGCAGGTGTTCCCTCTTAGTTAGTGTAGAGGGCAGGTGTTCCCTCTTAGTTAGTGTAGAGGGCAGGTGTTCCCTCTTAGTTAGTGTAGAGGGCAGGTGTTCCCTCTTAGTTAGTGTAGAGGGCAGGTGTTCCCTCTTAGTTAGTGTAGAGGGCAGGTGTTCCCTCTTAGTTAGTGTAGAGGGCAGGTGTTCCCTCTTAGTTAGTGTAGAGGGCAGGCGTTCCCTCTTAGTTAGTGTAGAAGGTAGGTGTTCCCTCTTAGTTAGTGTAGAGGGCAGGTGTTCCCTCTTAGTTAGTGTAGAGGGCAGGTGTTCCCTCTTAGTTAGTGTAGAGGGCAGGTGTTCCCTCTTAGTTAGTGTAGAGGGCAGGTGTTCCCTCTTAGTTAGTGTAGAGGGCAGGTGTTCCCTCTTAGTTAGTGTAGAGGGCAGGTGTTCCCTCTTAGTTAGTGTAGAGGGCAGGTGTTCCCTCTTAGTTAGTGTAGAGGGCAGGCGTTCCCTCTTAGTTAGTGTAGAAGGTAGGTGTTCCCTCTTAGTTAGTGTAGAGGGCAGGTGTTCCCTCTTAGTTAGTGTAGAGGGCAGGTGTTCCCTCTTAGTTAGTGTAGAGGGCAGGTGTTCCCTCTTAGTTAGTGTAGAGGGCAGGTGTTCCCTCTTAGTTAGTGTAGAGGGCAGGTGTTCCCTCTTAGTTAGTGTAGAGGGCAGGTGTTCCCTCTTAGTTAGTGTAGAGGGCAGGTGTTCCCTCTTAGTTAGTGTAGAGGGCAGGCGTTCCCTCTTAGTTAGTGTAGAAGGTAGGTGTTCCCTCTTAGTTACCCTCATCATGCCACCAGCCTCTCCTCAGAATCCCCCCTCATGTCACCAGCCCCTCCTCTGTATCCCCCCTCATGTCACCAGCCCCTCCTCAGTATCCCCCCTCATGTCACCAGCTTCCTTTTATTTTTGCACCTTACATGTCTTCCCTTCCTCCGCGGCACGCGATTTCCCTGCTTCCTGTGCAGACAGGAAGTCTCTGCTATAAACTGCCGGGCAGAACACAGAGCAGTTGATAGCAAACCTCCTAAGGAGGTTTGCGATCAGCTGCTCCGTGTAACCACAGAGGCGGCTGATAGCAGAGATGTCAGCTGTGCTCCTCTTCCTCCTCCACGGTGCATGGTCTGGCCATATAGTCCGCGGCTGTACTGTACATGTGCCGCGGACTATGTGACCTCACTAGACCACCAGGGACTGGCCCAAAACGAAGCCCGGGGGGCCCAGCCCGCCACTGTTTAGTATAATGACTGAGAGAGACATGTGCCACACAAAGACCAGGGTGCTAGACATTAGAAAGGTGGATTTTGTAGAAATTGTGAAATGTGTAAGGGATTCTTTGGCGGAGTGGAGGCACATAACAGGAGCACAGAAGTAGTGGGGAAATATGAAAATTGCATTAATAGCAACAGACCTTTGTATAAGAAAGATTAGGAAAAACACCAGAAAAAGAAAGTCAATGTGGTTTACAAAAGAGGTAGCAATTTTAGTGAAAGCAAAAAAAGATGGCCTTTCGGAATTGTAAGCAAACTCAAAATAATGATGATAGGGAGAAGTATTTTGCAAAACAGAAGGAGGCTAAATACCCAGCCCATTACTAGTATCCAAAAAGGCATAAAAATAAGTATCATGAAAATGGCTGGTAAATAATAACTATCAGAGGCAAATACAGATGCTAAAGGAAGCAAGTTCTATCAGAGACCAATATCTCTGATAGAACTTGCTTCCTTTAGCATCTGTCTGTTGTTAGAAACACTATTTCGTTTGGCTATATTGCTTATTGCATCATTTATTGTGCTTGGTACGGACTGTACGATCTGGGTGCTGTGTGTCATTGTGTATTTGCTTCTGATAGTTATTATTTACCAGCCATTTTCATGATACTTATTTTTATGCCTTTTTGGATAATGGGCTGGGTATTGTACACATATATTTGGTTATGCTGGCCTTTGTTAAACTAATATGTGTATTACTTAAACTTGGAGTTATATACAGTGACACCCCTCCTGTAGTTTCATGCAGTTGCTGTAATGTACCATTTTCCTGCTTGTTATTGATATTATTTACACTACCGCCCCATAGCAGAAGCCCAGCCAATGACAGCCGTGACTGGGGTAGCCGTGCCTCCAAGCCGTTGACATGGCAACAGGGGGCGGGCTTTACTCCCGAACTTCCGGTATCGAGGCAGGCGCGACGCTCGGGTATGGGTGAGTGATTTTTAACTTTTCTATTTATATTGGTGGAAGTTGATGTGTTGTTGTTTTTTGTGCTGTGTAAAATTGACCCTGAGGAAAATCCCATTTTTTTCCTACTACATAACTTAATGAGCAACTTACCAACTTAAATACAATATAATCTAGCTACTTATAATAAGCTAGCCACTTAGCCTCCTCTAAACGGGAAAATTAAGGGAGGGGGGGGGAATGGAGGGCACCTGTCCCTGAGCGCATCTAACGAGGGTAAACAACTCCCATGAAACCTCCAAGACGTGAATCTAATCCGCTGCCTTACTGGGAGGATCAAAAACGGAAGATAAATCCCCCCGTGCCCCCCGAAGGCAAGCAGCTAATCCTAGTACGCTCGAACTCCTGAGCCCCCCAGCACCAACATCTTACCCATAACTTAACTTAACATAGTAAAAGCTGAACTTAACTACTTACCCAACCTCACATATTTTTTATACACTGCAGATTTCCACCGCCCCAGAGCTTTTATCGCTCCGGCGACTTACCCTCTCGGGCGGCGGAAATAGCCGCGCCAATGCGGAACGAGTGTGTCCGGTAGAGGGAGGTGTCCAAACCCAGGGCGAACATGCAACGCTTCAGCACAAAACCGAACTGATACTTAGTAAGGGGATCATCCTCCTGGTGCGCTAACCAATTGGAACCTTTCACTGACGCTCTATCCCAATAAGATCATGCCAACACCACTGGACAAAGCTGAATTCGGGTATGATGCCAAGAAAACCCACCAACCTTTTCCTGTCTGATCTGTCTTGGACCCATGGGACCTGATTCAGAGATTGAAAATAAGAACTTAAAGTTACACCTGGGCTAAACCATGTTGATTTCAGGGGAGTGAAATTTCATTTGTTGCAACAGTGTTATAGTTAAAAGGTGATGTTTCCCAGCTCAAGTCTAATTAGCAGTTTAAAAGTGAAGCTGATCAGGTATCTGTGTGCAATAAGTAAAAGCAAAGCATTCTCCCTGCATGCATTTAATAAAGTTAACTTGACTCCCCCTGAAATCAACATGGTTTTGCCTAGGTGTAACTTTAAGTTCTTATTTTCAGCCTCTGAATCAGGCCCATGGACCCTATAGGCTATCGAGTTGTCCTGCACTACTGCATTTTTAGCTAGCATCCCTGAATTCACTGCCCGCTTCCCTGCAGCCACCGACTCACAAACCTTAAAGGCCCCGAAAAAGGCCCAAGAAAAGCAACCTTAAACAGACAACACTCCAAGTCAGATGACGTCACATCAGGTAAAACAGTAAACAGTCTCCTCAGCAAGTCCAAGTCAATGGGCCTTCTAACATCATCATCCCTTGGCTGTCTACGAGCCCACTCCTTCTTAACTTTCCGAACTAAAGGATGCTTAGTAAAATCCTGCTTCCTTTTTTATAATTGAAAAATGAGCTACACCTGCTAATAAAGAAGCCATGCTCGCCCTGGACCTGCCCACCTCAAACTCCTGCCAAATCAAGCCGAGAAGCAAATCTACACCGGACTTACCTCGACTCTCCTTCCGTAATTTGTATTGGACCCATTCTGCCCATGCGTGCTCATAAGCCCTCAAAGTTGCCGGGGCTAGTGAGGCATTCGCCAGGTCTTCTATGCCAGATTCACAATCTGCCAAAGATGTAAAGGGCATGACAGACCCATGTCCTCGGCCTGAGGAGCCAGCTCTCTAAATCTACCCCATTCCCCGCGAGAAAGCGCATCCGCGACTTTGTTCTCAATGCCTGGGACATGCTTGGTCCTAAACGTATCATTAAATCGCAAACACTTCAACACTAAAAAACGCAGCAACCTTATTGCAGGAGGAGATGAAGCCCATTGCCCGTTGATGGCCTGAACCACCCCCATATTGTCGCACCAAAATACAATGCTCCGATCCCGGAGTTCCTCAGACCATAATTCAACCGCGACAATGATGGGAAAAAGTTCCAGAACCAGCAGTGAGCCCTGACTGACTCCATTCCGCCGGCCATGGTGCAGCCCATAGCCCTTGGGAATATGCCCCGGAACCCATTGACCCAGCTGCGTCGTTGTAAAGCTGTACCTCCACGTTAGACACTGCAGGCGCCTGCCAAATACAAGTTCTATTGAAGTCCGACAAGAATGTGGCCCACACTGTCATGTCCTTGCGGATCTCCCATGAGATAGTCACAAAATGATGCGACAGCCTCACGCCTGCCGTCGCCCGCTCTAGACGCTGACAAAAAACTTTTCCCATAGGTATAACCCTACAAGCAAAGTTAAGCAAGCCCAGAAGGGACTGCACCTTCTTTAAGATGGCTTTCCTGCAACCTTGAAGGTCGACAATCGCATCCCGAAGCGGGCGGACCTTGTCCGCAGGCAACCTACAAAGGCCGTCCACAGTATCGATATCGATAACTAAGTAGGAAAGACAAGAGGCAGGACCCTCAGTCTTGTCAGACGCCACTGGAACCCCGAAACTATGAAAGAGGGCCCTTGCTGAAAAAAGAGCCCTGGCACATACCTCTGACGCAGCCGGGGCAATGAAGAGAAAATCGTCCAAATAGTGTGCCATAAGGTGGCGCACCAATGGAGGAAGGAACTAAATTTTTCGGAAAAGGCACAAGAGATGGCGCAGCATCGGGAGGCAACAATTCACGAAAAAACCCTGCTGCATCCGAAAACCCATGTAACGCAGGGAACCAGGATGCAGGGGGAGGAGCCTGAAAGCCGACTCAATAAAAAGTTTTGCCATAAGGGCTCCCTTCCCGCATGAGCGCACCATAACCAGCGCCTCCTCAAAAGACTGATAAACCACCCGGCATTGTCCCGGATCGATGGCGTCTTTAACTGAGCCACCCTCCGGGTATGACAGATGCTGAATCAGCCTGTACTTTCCCGGTGCCTTCTTAGGAACTATCCCCACAGGGGAGACAACCAGACCCTCCAGTGGTGGGTCGCTGAAGGGTCCAGCCATGTGCCCCTTGCGTACCTCCTCCATAACCTTCTGTTCAAGAATAACCGGAAACTGCCTAGCCGACCTAAGATTACACGTGCAAACTGCGCTAACAGAACCAACTATTGGCAAGCGAAAAATCAAACTCGAAACCTGCACTTAAAAATGTAGCAACCTCAGTAAGGGGATAAATTTCAAGCCAAAGGCACATTGCTTGGGCCTTAACTGGGGATAGGGCCTTGGGTAATGGCCCTTGTCCCCGGCTGATTCTTGGAGGCAAGCAGGGGCTGCACCCTGCAATCCTTTGCTGGGTGACCCCCCCCGCACTTAAGACAGGTGTGCCTATACCTGCATGTCACCCCCCTAGTACACCTAGAGTTATTAAATCCAAAGCAACGTCCTTTTCCTGGGCCTGAACTGCTGAAACCTCCCCTTTGCTGGTTGGCAGGCATACGAAAGGACTGAGCGTCCCCGGAAAATTTATTTGAATGCGTTACTGAAGTCCAGACCTCGACATCCTTTATGCCGAAATTGATACATTGTAGACCCTTCTGTTTCTTTCGGAAACCCTCATCATAGGCCCTCCAAACAGCTCCTTTGAAGTTATAATGCATGTCCTGTATGAGATGCATGTAACACCAGATGGTCCTGGACTCCCCTTGTTGAAATTCCACATAACTCGCTGCGAACACGCAAAAACCCTCTGACCATCTTGCTAAAGTTTTATATGCGTCCTCCTCTACCCTCCCTTTTGCCACTGCCGCTTCCAACCCTTTTCTTGCATCCTCTGTCATGGAAAACATATCGACATATTTCCCTGTTTTAATCCTGTCCCTAACGGACATCCTAATCTGCCAAAAAATTGCAGTATTCTCGCATATCATAGACTTTACCCTAGGCCCGACCACCTTTTTAGCCAAAACGCCTTGCGCCTTCCCCCCTACTTTGCCAGGATTAAGACCAGCCAAGGTCTGGCGGAGCAACTTCATAACCTTGGTTGGCTTAACCTATGGAAGAGACCTCATCACACACAGAAGGAGACAGGTGCGCGCCAGAAACCGGTGCTGACTTACCGATTCCAGCAGGGTCACCTGGAGGAAGCGATTGTGACGAAGTACCTGGAACCTCTTTGGCCCATTGGGCCTGCTGCTTGACACTGGTTCCTACCGCGACAACAGAATTCCCTAGCCAAGGGGCACATTAGTATCCTGCGTAGCCATCTGAGTCCCTATAGGAGAGCTTGGTCTTGCTAGTGCTGTCTGCTGATCCACCACTGGTATTGCTATCGCTGTC
>WWET01008833.1:16081-28868 GCA_011038615.1 Limnodynastes dumerilii
TACCGCAGGCGCGTTTATCCCCTCGGGAAGAGAAGGCAAAGACAAATCCCCCACCGGGCCTGCTTGAGTGGGCATAAGGGGCACATTTGCGAAAGGGATTTGCATGGTACCTGACTCTGTCCCTTGAGACCAAAATTGCTGCAGAAATCCCGCTTTTAAACCCCATTGTTGACTCTGCTGAGTTCCACTCTGGTCTGATGCTCTACTCCTGCTCGCATGCGACCGTGACGCAGATCTGCCGGAGCACGCAGACATGCTCCTCTGCAAAGCTGAAGCCGAAGAGGGGCATGAAGACACCATCGACCCCTTCCTGGATTGCTTCCTTGAGATTAGAGAGGCATTAGAGCCCCTGCTGGTATCATGCTCCTGCTGCCTCCCCTCCTGATGCTTACTTTTTCTAGTCTGCTTGCTAGCCCTCCCACTGGGCCTTGCTGGGGTGTCAGGGATTATGGATATGCTGGCCAAAGACCCCCCACTGCCTGCCACAGAGCACCTGCCTGCTTGTGAAATCCCAGCCATCACTCCATCCTGTGCCCCAGACGCTACAAAATGCTCCCCCATGCCTCCAGGGTTCTCTGCCACCAATTGCCCCTCTGCACCAGCCACCGCCGACCCTGCACTCCCCACTGGCACAGCCTGTGCCTCCGGAATCAACGCAGAGCCGCCCAGTCCTCCCGCGGCCGTGACACCACGCGACTTCCAGTTGGGACCGGAAGTTCGCGGATGTGCGGCAATGGCCGGCTCCTCTCTATAACGGAGTGGAGCCACCTTGCTTCTTACAGGCCGCGACATGTCCAGAAGGGCAGGGGACAGAATCGAAGGAGTCAAAACAAGGAGGCAAAGGAGGGAAGGGAAGGTAGGAGTAAATAACGCAGTAAAAAACGCAATTATAAATAACGGAATATATAAGGAAAAAGTGAAGCAAGTAAAAGGTTGTAAAGGAATAGATGAGGAAAAAGAGGAAAAGAGATTGAGAAAGAGAGAAGGTAGGATAAACACTTAATAGAACGTAAAAAAGACAGACAGCTATGCTACAGACATTTAGCCTTCCTGAATCTTCTACGCTGAGTACCCCACTCCCCCCACTGCTGGTCCTATAAATCTTATCTAGCTAGTCCCACCCCTCTAACTCCACCCCTCACCCCTGTTCTATCCCCACCCTCCTATCCTACAGCAATTAACCCCTGCTTGCCAGATGTGTGCCTGAGGCTCCTGCCTGCTGTTTATGCCCCTGCAGCCCTATGGGGTCCTTGGTTCTTTTTAGAACAGAAAGGGGAGAAAACAAATAATAAAAACAATATTAAGAAATATAGTACAAGTAGAGGAAATGAGATACAGAGAGGAGAAGAGGAGATGAAATATATTCATATAATCATCTGTGTATAACATTGGGCTGGATCCAGACTCAAGTAAGGGCTTGATTCTATCCCCACCCCTCCTATCCTACAGCAATTAACCCCTGCCTGCCAGATGTGTGTCTGAGGCTCTTGCCTGCTGTTTATGCCCCTGCGGCCCTATGGGGTCCTTCGTTCTTTTTCTGTTCAATATTCAGAAAAGAAGAAAAATATACCACAGCACTATGCCTAATGGGCTACAAGTTTACAGGTAGGTATATATTCACCACTATTGAAAAGAGATACCGAGCAGTGGTAAAAACAGCAATTTATTACAAAACCATAAAAAGAAACAGTAAACATATAAATTTAAAATAGTGCACAGCTGTATGTATAGCCAATAGCATGACAGGAGAATTAGGCAGAGAAGTAAGTCCAGTCTATACCAAACTGATCCGATATACTGGGGCTCAAGTTGATATAAGGAGTAAGGTGGTCCCAATATCCAATGTGTCCCTGTAAGGGCAATCGTGTATGGAAATAGAAAATGTTCCTTAATGGTTTAGGGGTGCAAAGGATGTTAATTCTCACTCACACAGCACTGGTATATATGTGATTGCGGGGTATTCTCCCAGTGAGCCACTCCGTTGTTATCCCATGTGTGTTATCGCTAAAAACCATAGGGTGATACTGGTTTTGCACCCCTAAACCATTAAGGAACATTTTTGGATTTTTAACCTTAATACCCTACACCCTTATGGTTTAAATGACTGTATTGAACTTAATAATATTTAATAAAAAAAAAATTTCTTCCCCTATTTTTCTTATGAGTAGTATTCCATGGTATGTCATTAGATACCCTAGCAACCATTGTTACAATTATGGTTATTCACAATGTCCTACTGTATGTAATTTGTTTATGAATACATATGATATCACCACATAACTTTATGAGGTTGTCATATGTCTTGGTAATTATACGTTTTACTGTAGGACAATTATATTACCCTACAATCTAATATATCATTGGTAATATAACATCTCCACATAGTTATTGAAAAGGTGCTTAAATTGCATTATATTTCATTTTGGTTGTTAAAATTTTTTTTATCTTTTTAAATATCTTTATTATTGCTGTTTAATATATATCTATATTGTGACAACAATTTTTCCATGTAAATACTACTCATTAAATATCTATTTACCATTATCCTAGATCTTCATATACATAGAATAAAAACATGATTTCTGTTATTTATATTATATATGAATTAAATTATTTATTGTGTATCTTTAACCTATAATACTACACACTATACTATACTATGTACTATAATATACTATGTACTATAATACTAATACTACTCACCCAATATATCCATTTGATGCAAATATTTGTCTATAGTTTGTTTTATTTTGTTATGTTCTTTTATACTTGATACATGGGTATTTATTTATTTATCTATACATAAATTTGGATGGATTCCAATGTTAATTGTATAATTAACCAATTTACTACATAGATAAGATGTATAAACAACCCCACATCATGGATGGCATCCTACCTCTGATGAAACCGCCTATAGCGGCGGAGAAACACGTCAGGTGACTTACACTAGCCCAGAGAGCAATCTATCCTAACGTCCAAATGAGCACTATATGAAATCTATCTACTTCTCATATGTGACAGTACCGACAATTGACGAGTGTATATACTGCACGGAACAGCGCAACCCTCCACGGTGATACTTTGAACAATTTCTTCTAATTCATTGGCATCCAGCAGTCTCTACCAGTCTGCATAAAGAAGATAAACACAACCACGTGTGTAAACAGAGGCGCTACTTCGCGCCGAAGGACCGAGTCCTGCTACCCGCCTGTCAGCATCTCCAGCACGGCGGCTATATGTGGCACTCGCTACTGATGAACTCCTAAGGAGAAACTGCATATCTCCAAACGCTACTGGTAATGTACTGCACTGCCTATTACTAATTTTAAAGAAGAAGAATAAGGTGCATATGATTCATGCTCTTTGGCTTTCATACTCGCGGTCTGTTGCAAGATTCTAATCATTATTGTGCTTCACATACCAGTACTGTGCCTAATATCTTGGTACTATACTACTATACCTATATACCCTTACTATATCTGGACTATTTAGTGCTCGGTACTCTCTTTGACCTATGTCCGGCCGGCATATGGATCAATATTTATTTTAATGGGCTTATATATGTAATATATTTTTATGCTTATGCCTTATTTTATTTCATTTATTTTATTATTGTTGGATTAATACTATTATTAAATTGCATGGTTTTTTATTTCCTTTTCCCTTTTCTGTTTAGCGCCATTATTCCCCTTTTCTTTTTATTCTTTATCAATATTTGTTGTCCACTCTGGGCTGTAACACCCAGATTTAATAGTGTGCTGCTTTAACTTTTTATTAATTCACCCTATACAACTAGCGCCAAGTTTATTATTGGTTTTTAGGTTCTGAATATATACCTACCTGTAAACTTGTAGCCCATTAGGCATAGCGCTGTGGTTAATATATATATATATTATATATATATTTTTCTTCTGTTGTCTTAGTTCCTTCGGAGAGTGGGTAAGACTCTCTCCACCAACAGCACATTATTTTATCACATTCATATTTAATATTAATACCAACCTAGGTGATGCGGTTACCATATTGCAATATTCACAAAAGAAAGAGAGGGGAAGGATCCACTTTTAAATGGGAAGGCTATTAATACAATGGGGGAAACTACTACTTTCACTGAGGAGTAGGTATTAAAAGAGCTTTCAAAGCTGAAAGTGGACAATGGGACCAGATGGGATACATCCGAGGATCCTAAAAGAGATTAGAGGGGTGCTGGCAAAACCATTAACTGAATTAATCAATCAGTCACTAATAACTGGGATGATTCCAAAGGACTGGAAAATAGCAAATGTCGTCCCTCTGCCTATAAGTGTTAGAGGGAAGAAGCATCAAACTAATGACCAGTGAGTCTCACATCAGAAGTAGGGAAATTGATGGAAACACTGTTAAAGGAACAAATTGTACAATATCTTAAATCCAGTAACTTACAGGATCCCAAGCAGCATGGATTCAATGGGGGAAGATCATGTCAAACAAATCTTATCGATTTTTTTGACTGGGTAAGTAAAGTATTAGATAAAGGGGGAGCTGTAGACATAGCTTATCTAGATTTTAGCAAGGCTTTTGACACTGTGCCACATTGCAGACTGTTAAATAAGCTGGAAACTTTGGGATTGTACTTAAAGATAGTTGCATGGATACGATCTTGGTTACAAGATAGACAACAGATGGTTGTAGTAAATGAAATCCCTTCTGGGGTGGTAATGTAACCAGTGGAGTTCAGAACCCCAGGGTTCTGTACTAGGACCAGTGCTATTTAATATCTTTATAGGCGATATTGCCTGTGGTATTGAGGGGAAACTATGCCTTTTTGCAGATGACACAAAGTTATGTAACAGGGCAGACACGCCAGGAGAGGTACAGAAAATGAGGGATGATCAAGGCAGACTGCAGGAATGGTCAAGAGTGTGGCAACTGCAGTTTAATGCCGTATTCAGAGATCTGTTTTTTCTCCGTTTTCCGTGCATATTTTTGTGTGTATTTGTATGTTTAAATTGCGCATGCATAGTAACTTTTTATACGCTATTCACGTAGACTATACGCGAGGAAGTGCCTCACGGATGGACTTGTGGATCGCACGTAGGTAAATACGCACGGAACTCCCACGTAAAAATATGCACGGAGGAATTTATATAGAAATGGCCAGGAGGAGGCATTTAAATGAAGGGAAGTGAGTGCGACTATAAAGATACGCACGGACAGAGGACACATACGCTTGGAAATGGCCACGGAAAGTTACAGCTTGTCTATGCAGGTGGAAGTCTCCATTGGCATGGATTAGCAAGGGCAGTGACTGGGGTTTTGGTGGGTGTTACTGGCTCCATCCGTGTGTATATTTGCACTCCGAACGCCAGACAGATCTCTGAATACGGACCTATATCATTAATGGCTCCCCATTAGAAACTACTGAGGAGGAAAGGGATCTAGGAGTCATTATTTCATGTGTTTAAAGGTAGCCAAGCAATGTAACAAAGCAATGAGAAAGGCAAGTCAAATGCTTTGTGGCATAGGGAGAGGAATTAGTAGCACAAAGAGAGAAGTAGTGATGCAGGGGTTTTTAAGAAGTGAGGGGGCCTGTGTGCAGGATTTGTACATGGGCCCCCACCCCCCTTTACCTGAGACAGGACCGCCCAGATTTGCAGGCCAAAAAGGGGGTGGGGCTTAACTGCTCTATAAGCCCCACCCCTTTTTCTCCCCATGAATCGGGACAGTCCCACCGCAGGGGAAGGGGGACTAATTTGTCATCTATTTCTTACCTCCGGAAGATCTTAGAGGGAAGAAATAGATGCTGAATGGCCCCCTTCCCCTGCCAACCCTGGGTGCAGGATGCATGCCACAGGCTCCCTGTTCTGAGGGGCCCGTGTGCACTGCACACCCTGCACCCATTATAGATACACCTATGGATCGTTGGTATGACCTCACCTAGAATACTGTATGCAGTTCTGGAGGCTATGGGGGTGATTCAGAGATATGATTTTCACGCAACTTAGGTGCGTATATTTAGGATCTTAAAAAATTTGCATAACTGCGCATGCGTAGTAATAGTGCAACGCCGTCTACGTAGAGGTTAGGAGCGTAAATTCGCTAAGAGCGTAACTTTGAATCGATCGCAAGATCTTAAGTGCTGCGAAAGTTTAAGATCTGAAGGATTTGCATGAAAATGGGCGAGGGGAGGCAGGGAGATGAGGGAAAGTGGGCGCGGGCAGACACTTAGGATCGCAAATACACGCTACTACTTCACTTAAGATCTCAAATGACAGCGCAGAGTTAGGGTTAGTCAATGGTGGTCTAACTTTAAGATCCGCCGCTGTTTGCAAGGGGAGTGACTGTTTATGCAGTAAGATCTTAACTAAGGTGCGTATATTTGCGATCTTTTCGCAATCGCATCTCTGAATCACCCCCTATATCTCCAGAAAGACATAAATACATTAATATTGACATAAATACTGTGCAAAGAAGAGCAACTAAAATGGTCCATGGCCTGTGTCACAAAACATACCAAGAAAGGCTAGAGGAACTAAACATGTATAGCTTGGAGCAGAGAAAGGAGAGGGGGGATATGACAGCAGCTTTCAAATATATCAAGGGTTGTGAACGGCTAGAGGAGGGTGGCATTTTTCGAAGGAAGAGGTGTAATAGAACACAAGGGCATGAATATAAACTGGAGGGTGATAGATTTAAAGGAAATGTGCGGAAAAATTACTTCACTGAAAGGGTGATAGATAAGTGGAATAACCTCCCATCTGAGGTGGTTGAGGCTAACACAGTAGAACAGTTTAAACATGCTTGGGATAAATATAAGGATATCCTAAATCTTAAACTAAATTGAGGGTAAATAGAGACTAGGGTCAGTATAATTTTAAATAAACAACTGGGCAGGCTGGATGAGCCATGTGGCTCTTATCTGCCGTCACTTTCTATGTATGTTTCTATGTTATAGTCTACTCCAATGATGATTTGGTGAGTGTGCCTACTTTCCAAAAATTGTAACATTGTTTGAAAAAAGGATCTTGGCAATGGTTGGGGGCAAAGATATTCACCAGGGTATACTTGGTCTGCCATATGATAACATCTAGCAGTAAAAATCTACCCTTGGGGTCTCTCACCTCATCCAGTATTTCATATAAAATATGTTTGCTAAATAAAATTGCTACTCCCCTGAATTTAGAGTGGAAAGATGCAGATCGACACTCCGCTAACGAATGGGCCCGCAGGACAGATCCCTCCCCTTCCCTCCAATGGGTCTCCTGAATAAAAGCTATATCCGGATAGTGTTTCTTAAGGCTAGAGCTGATGTTCTGCCATTTAAACAAATTATTCAAGCCTCCCACTTTCCAGGAGATCACCCTGAGAGACTAAGGAGCATATGTATTTAATTGGCTATGGGCCGGATCCAGACCTATGGGCGCCTTACAGCCACTCGAGTTCATTACGTCCGTCCTCATAGCGGAGAGTGCACACCCCATACACTCCCTGCTCTTGGTAGTAAATCTGGACACTTATGTGTCCAGATTCCTACCTTAACCTTTACGATCACATATGTGGCCTTACGTCTGCATACGAGGGGAAAACAGCCTCTTTCTTGTACGTACACCGACCCTTACTGCGTCGTAAGAAGGTTGTGATCATGCGCACAACCTTCTAGACAGGGAAATTACATACGCGCTGAATGTAATTCCCCTGTCAGCCATGGTGCAGGATCGGGCCCTATGTGAGGATGGCATGGTCATCCTACCCTAGTGTCTCTCCACAATAGCATAGCTTGATATTGGTCATGGGGTGCCCATTGGAGCATTCCATAGAATAACACATCACCTCGAGAGCTTCACATCACATGCTCCTCTCTGTCCTTCGAGATACATATGAGAAAGAGAGATCATAAAAATCAGTGGTAAATTGTCTGAAAATAATAACTTAAAGTTACACCTGGGCCAAAAAACCATGTTGATTTCAGGGGGAGTCAAATTAATTTTATTCTATGCATGCAGGGAGAATGCTTTGCTTTTACTTATTGCACACAGATACCTGATCAGCTTCACTTTTAAACTGCTAATTAGACTTGAGCTGGGAAACATCACCTTTTAACTATAATACTGTTGCAACAAATAAAATTTGACTCCCCTGAAATCAACATGGTTTAGCCCAGGTGTAACTTTAAGTTCTTATTTTCAATCTCTCAATCAGGGCCATAATGTACAATAGATACATACACTGTCAACAACAAGTTTTTGCTATTTTTCATAAAACCAAACATAACCATAAAATTATCAGTGGGTCCCATTAGTCACCAAGGGACACACTAGTAAACAGGAACAATAGGACTATTTCAGGGAAAAGCGCTAAGAGGACAGAAGGATGAAGATAAATGGGGGAATAGGGGCTACAAAGAGTAACCAAGCTGTTTCTTGGCAAACTTTCTCATCTTAAAAACCATTGCTCAGTTATTTGGTTAGTTTGATTTGCACGGTTCACAAGAAATGGTTGCATGCCTGTGTATGGTCAGTGAAAATAACTGGTTGGCTATTCTCAATTACCCTCAGCTTTGCTGGATAGAGCAGAGCGAATTGCGTATTTTGTGAGTAGAGCATGCAACAGACCTCTGAAAAGGCTCTGCGCTTTTGTAATACCTCTACCAAGAAATCATGAAACACCAGGATTTTTTGTCCCTCAACTTGTAGATTCTGCTTCTGCTTACTGGCCTAGAATTATTCTGCTGATTTGGTCTATCTGGACCCAGGCAATTGGAGCGTTCTATTTGAGGGACATCGCTAGGGTCGTGGATATCCAGAGCCTGCGGTATTAGTTTGCAGATATAATCTGATAGGTCTGTGCCTTTTGATCAATTCCAGGATATTGACAAAGCACAGATTGTTACGGGGCAAGCAGTTCTTTAGATCGTTGACCTTATTGGTCAGAGCTTGAATGGTCTGTGAATGAGTAAAGCCTGTGGCCTGAAGGGAAGTTACTCTATCTTCGGTGTCAATCGACAGGCATGAGGAGTTGGCCTCTATTTTTGCTAATGCCACATCTAGTCTGGTCTGATCTTCAAATTGTTTATCCAGTTGGAACATAAGTTTAGACATTTCTCGAGCATTCTCCTCAGCTGTAGGGACATTAACTCCTAGAGAACTATGAGGATTATTTTTTTGTGAATTATCGTACAATAGGGGATAAGGAGGGGTTTGTTAAGTCACAGCGGTGCGATGTTTCCTCATCCTTGTATTGTGTGAGAGAATGGATTGAGAAGAAATTGTCGGCCTATCTAGAAATCTGTCCATCCCAGGACAAAGGTACACCGTAGAAGAGTTTAAGTTGTTGGTTGAAGCAAACCTAGCAGATATTGAGGTCATTTGGCCCCTCACATTTCCCCAAAGGATATAAAAAGTTACATGATACTACCTCAAGCTATGTTATTTCCAGACAGCAATATGGTGTAGAAAACAGGATAGATCCAATCCCACTGTTATAATACGGGTACATTAAACAAGGTTTTACCCCTCAACAACAATGCTTGCATAGTCTTGTACAGTATTCTATCAAATTTTTGTTAAGTAGGTCGTTAATAAAAAAACTGGTGTACAGCTTTATATGTAATTTGTACTTGTCTCTGCTGTACAAAAATGGAAACACTGTACCAAGATTCCTACTGGTAAATAATTACAAGGTAATACCAATTTCTAACTAGAGTTAAGCATTAAAAGATATTCAGTAAAGAAAATCAGATATCACAAAAAGAATTTAAGCCTATTCTTTACAGTCTGTAGGTATTCTGCCAGTGGATAAGCGACTGGTATTACCACAGATATCTCGAGTGTGCAGCAGTCCACAGCAAGCAGCAGAAACAGGAGGTAAGTTCACCAACTGTTGAACTGAGGGTGATGCTACAACTTTCACGGATTCCCCTTAGACAAAGGACCATCCACGTCCCATATAAGAAAGCTGCGCATAGGTTAGAGAGGAGGGAGAGAAAATATAGAGAGAAGAAAAATAAAAAAAGATCTAACTACCAGAGGGAACCGCGAGGGCACAGCAGGAACAGAGGACACACTAGGATCCAGGAACCAGGCAGGATACACAAAGAGAGACAAGGAAGGACACAGGTGAGTATCCAGGAGTAGTCACTAGGAAGGACACAGGTGAGTATCCACACGCAATAGAGAAGAAAAGGTGCACTAGAAGCACTGAGACCAGATACAATGGCAACGGTAATTGTTGCACTGGCAAGGGCTGGGCCCCAGAGAGTCCAATAGTAGGGAGAGACAGAACCAGACCAACTCAGGTGGGCAGTAATGAAGTTAGGCTGCTGTGTGTTAACCGTGTTATGGTTTGAAGCAGCTAAACTTCAGGCGAGTGTGAAAGGGTTTGACAGGCAGAGAGCAGGGTTTGAAAAAGGTAGAATACCTTGATTTTGTGTCACACAGCCTCTGTCCCCTTTCAAGCCACTG
This sequence comes from Limnodynastes dumerilii, assembly GCA_011038615.1. Lineage (NCBI taxonomy): Eukaryota > Metazoa > Chordata > Amphibia > Anura > Limnodynastidae > Limnodynastes > Limnodynastes dumerilii. The sequence continues at coordinate 26,524 of WWET01008833.1, forward strand.
AACGACAGGTATACTACCTATGATCCAGCATGCGGCCAAGATGGCACAAGTATAAGCTGGGTATGACTTCCAGACCAGACTCCGGGGAGATGATGGGTCTCCGTCACCTGGGTGTCTCGGTTGAGTTCCACAGTTCCTCTGAGGCAGAACTCTGTAATTAGCTGAGTTTAACAGGCAGATACCGATAGATATAGAATCCTAATGCCAGAGCTCTGTTAAAATGCGGCCATTCTTGATGCGTCACCCACCAGAAGTCCTTGTCTCTCATTCTTATACCACTTATTGACCAGCGGCTGAAGGCCATACAAACAAATATTACTAACCAGGGGGTAGATCCAGAACAACGTGTGCATATGTACTTACGTACGTTTACATATGTAAATACGCATAAACGTAATCATTACAAATACGCAGTATTTCATGAACGTATATTACGTTGACACACCTACAACACGTATTTCAGATTACGTCCGCACAAGTGCGTACGTAATATAAAATACGTCCGCACACGTGTGTATATTTGAACGAATATACGCATTACGTAATACATTAGTAGTTGTGGATCGTGCGGACGTTTTGTGAATACGTACGTTTGCTTCACAATTATGTTTTTTACCATAGTATATGCATACCATATGTCACCTAGCTATGAACTAAATATTTGTATATGTGTATTTGTGTGCTATTTTAATATTATTAATTTTTGGATTAATATATCTTTCATGTCCAAATATATATTTATACATAGATGTTCTTAAAGATATTTTGTATTTGTAATTTGTAACCCAAACATATTTGGATCAACAATGTGTCCAAAATAAGATAAATATTACATCCCAAAACATGTTGTATAAAATATTTGTAAACATATTTTACTCCTGTCAATACTAAATATAATAATGCTAATATTTATAATATTTTTGATGATCTATACTAAGAAAATTTACTGTGTACAATGCTTCATTATGTACAGGTGTATATTTTTGAAAAATACAATAAAATATGTTTCATTAATAAATGTGTACTTAATCCTATGTTTAATATAATGTAAGTGTAATGTAATGTATGTATATGTAAATGTTTAAGTGGTGCATCCAAAACACAAGAAATTTTGAACAATTTTAAACAATTTATTAACATAATAAAACATTCATCAATAAAATAAATAAATGATTATATCATAAAAATCAACATTGTAAAAATTATTGTTTTAAAATGTCATATAAATTTAAAAGCATTTGTGCTGTTTGTCCCATTTGCACCATCATGTGCAGCATATTTATCACTTCCTCATTGAAGGGGTCCATGTTTGGAACATCTGGAAAAAATATTAAGAAAAACATCATCAGTTATATTAGTCTACCAAAATCATACTTATATTCAATACAATGAACATTCTATGAACATTCAATTAACATTGAACACACATGTCACATATTGCATGTGTTTTGTTACATTGGTACCATTATTTATGTAACTTGCTTCAACATCCAATATTTTAAAATATCACAATTGGAAAAACCTTGTATCAATACTCCTTAATATATTTTGTATATTCTAAATATACACAATTTAAGATGCTCCATGATAAAAGTACTGTCACATTTGAAATGACATACATATTTCAGGTATGTCCCTAATTATTATTACATAAATGACATTCAGAAACAAATAACATACTCAATATCTGTTCAAATTTTTCATACTTTTGTTTAACATGTTTAATGATGCTGATGAGTTTTTTTTTAAATTATACATTATTAACATTTCTAAGAGAATGAAGGCAAAAAATTATTTTGTTTTTAAAATATACACTTACCAATGACCCCTTCAATGGGTGCTGGCTGCACATGATGGTGCTGTGGCTCAGCCGGTGGCTCCTGCTGCAGCTCGGGAGATTCTGGAGGAGCCCCCAAAATCTCTGGATTGTAGGGCTCCTCTGCAATTTCAGCCTGCTCCGCCTCGTCCTCCTGCTCCTCCTCCTTGCGCTGCAGCTGTCGACGGGCAAACTCGGCTATTCTGTGTCTGTCCCATCCTAATGGATAGAAATAGATAATACACATGTTAATTAACAGAAAAAAACTTAAGTTTGATAATGTTTTAATTTTATTTAATACACCTTGTTTTTTTTGCATCATCATAGTTACTCTTGACACCATTGAATAGAGAGAGAGAGAAAATCCCGCACCAGTGTTTAACCATATAAATGAGGAGACATGAAACCCTGTATAGTACACAAATAGGTATTCAAATCCAGGGTGGGTGCTACCAGTTGGTAATTAGATTAATAGAAAAGAAAAAATCCCCACACAAAAGAGTAGAGATAATTAGAGACCAACCAAAAA
>WWET01008835.1:0-12047 GCA_011038615.1 Limnodynastes dumerilii
AACCGATCCCAAACAATCCTTGAACGTGACATTTCATTTTTAATAATAATTTATATGTTTTATATGCAACATTTCTAATTATTTGTTTTTCATAATAGGAACATGCTACGTGAAGACATCAACAGAATTCATCTTTTGATTCAACAATCTATGTTGATTTTCATAGCTGTCATTTAAATTTAAAATTCTACTATTAATTATTAAATTTTTATGCTGCATTTAATAATTTTTGATTAAAATAATATTTCACAGTTAAACATAATAATGTTACATAAATTACATAATTATTATTATATTATTATATTATTATATAAATTAATATAAGTTTAAATGTTTACAATACATGCGATATATAATAAAAACATTAACAATTTTATAAATAAGGGTCTATATTACATAGTTATATTTGTCATTGATTAAATCTAATTAAGTTACACATTTTTTCCTTATATTAAAATTGTTATATTGATAATTAATAAAATTTAATTTACCCATGTGTGGTGTAATTTGTGTTTTATCCTAGACAATTAATTTCATATGTATACAAATAAAATATAAAACATTTTTTGCTGTTTAGGTTCACAATTAAATGTAAATTATTTAAATTCTACATCTGTATCACATTCTTTATAAGACTGGTATGTATATATTTGAAGTAAAGCTAAGTTTAGAGGTTATACAGTGTGTTATAATTTCTTTAAAAAAATATATATACATGATACTTTGTCACACAGAGAATTGATCATCAACGCTTAGTTAATACAAAATATTTGAGAGGATGATTGACAATGATTTCTAATGATGTAATGATCAAAGTAAACAACAAATTAAATGTAACATTATTTTCCACAATGTACCAGGATGTAAAGTGTTTTGATATTATGTAGTTAAATATATAATGATTATAACAGGATTTCTATGTTTATTTAAAGCTATATAAATAGTATACATATGTCTTAGTATCTAAATAGATTCTTATAAACTTTAAAATTAATAAAGTATACATCTATATAAATAAATAAATAAATATATGTATATATTGTTGTATATATAGTTTATGATATCCCTAAAAACCATTTGTATGTTTTAAAATAAAACAAAGATATTTCTAATTACATTTTACAAATTAAAACTCTTAATTTGTTATAAATATATATGTTCTTTTAAAATTAAAAAACACTGTAAGGTAACTACGCTAACACAGTGTACCGATATTGCCAAACCCTATTAAATTACTTACTTACCGTTGAAGTCTTCCTGCACGGTGCTCACACGTCTAACCTCTTTGTCTGCCCAGCGGCGTCTGCTCTGCGGCCACGCGACAGAGCACAGGACACGTAATACAGGGCTCCAGCGGGAGCCCTGTAGGACCAAAACTCCTACAGGGCTCTCGTTGGAGCGCTGTATTACGTGTCCTGTGCTCTGTAGAGTCCTGCCACGTATAACGCGGCAGGGCTTTAAAAAAAAAAGTAAATTCGTCGCGAGAGTCTGATCTCTCGGGATATATTCTGGGACGGGCAGGACAGTTGCGGGGTATGATTTATATAGTATATTTTTTAACAAAATTGTGACTAAATTGAAACAAGAGTTCTTTTTTGGTGCATTAAACTACCTTTTACATGTTCAGATACCCACATACACTTTACAAATTTTGTTCTTCAACTCTGCTTTGTTATTACCTACATTCTAATGTATCATTAAAGCTTAAAGTAAAATAAACAAAAATCTTAAATTATAATTAGACACATTGTTATTGAAACATATTTATTGAACAACTTGTAAAAACTATAACTTACCAAACTTTCCTTTACATTAAATTTGCTATTACAATAATTAAACAAAGTGCAAAATGTAATTTACATATAGGTTTATGTAAAAAAAAATAGAAATATAAATAACAAAGTACAAAGTCCAAGTACAAGTCAAATTTTGAAGAACATTTAAACTTTTAGAATAACAATTTTAATAATACAACCATAAATAGACAAACTATCTGTTTTAAAATCTCATTTGATAAATTTTCAATAGAAATAGGGTTGAACTTAACTTTATAAATTTGGCTATGTAACAAGTACAACTAAATATAAATTAAGGCGACCTTGATGAAGGACGCATTGTCAATTTTGCATTAATTTTTTTAATTCGCCCATCATTTCTACATGATTAGACTGCAAAACTTTACATAATGTAGTAACACCAGCTTGGACATCTTGAGCAACTGAAACAAGTGTTTTTTCTGATCTTTTATTTTTTTGTAAGTTATAAGTAATGTTTCATAAAGCGTCTAGATGTTCATCTTGCAATGCTGAAACTATCTGGTAGAAATCAGAATATTCAGTCTTTGTTTCTTTGTGTTGTTGAATTGTTGCTGCACGCAGATCTCCATTGCTTGGAACCAAGTATAGTGTTACCGTGTCCGCAGTCTCACTGTTATCTTGTTTCACATGTGACGTGGCATCGGAGATCACTTCTAAATCTATAGAAAAATAAATTATAATGTGTAGGCTTTTGTTAATGCTGTATATTTATTTAACAATTATCATGGCCTTACAACATGAATATTGTAATTATTATGTTTATATACTGAATAACCCCCCAAAAAACACATACATTTTAATATTTACATTCAATATTGTTATAAAAAAAAAATGTATTGCAACGATATAAAAATATTTGTATATGAAATAACATTTACTTAAAGTTAAGTTTTGATAACTTTATATATTGTATAATGGTACTTAAAATAATTTTTTTTTAAAAAGATTTATTTCTCATTGCCTTCATTTAGGATGTCAACAAACTTACTTCAGTTAATTATATTAAATTTAGTTTCGCTATACTAATGCTAATTTTTGTTTTTTAAATAACATATTTAAAATTAGGAAACATAGATGGTGAATATGACTTTAAATACATGTCACCATTCTACCTTATTATCTTCCACTTTTATAACATTGGATGCTTATATGTACTGCCGTATCCTTTTACTTTTTATTTAGTTAAAAGTTTATTATTTTTAACATTCAATATTCAAAAAGATTAAAATATAAAAAAATAGCATATGTTTATTATGTTTACTGTTAATTTTTTTTTATTGAAATACACATACATCTAATAACACATATGAGATAGAGCAAGAGGAACATACAATCACATTTTTTTATAACTTTGATGTAAATAAAATCATTATAATATTTTTAATAGTTAATATTTTAGTTAATTTTTTCATTTAATTTATATTTAAATCCAAATTTGTATTATTAATATAAGACAAATGAACACATTTAATAAAAAATTAACACATAGAGTTCTAAATATGTTGCATTTGAACATACCAAGATGGTCTACATCCACATTTTCTTGAGCGGTCCAGATGTCTGTAAATGCACACTAAATGTAAGTTAATATTTTGACTTTATATATTAATTGGAGATTAAAATAATAGCATAACATAAAATATACTAAAGTTATTGTACCTATATATTGCTTATGTTTTCAATAATTCACATATCTGTGAAACAACGTGGGTGTTTTCTTACAACACTCTTGTTTGGTAGGTGTAGTGTTTGGGCTTCCCATGCTTGATATAGAAGCAGTACTCAAACCACTATATTCTGGAAGTAGTTGCCTTTGTTGGGTCGGGTTTGAATTAATTTTTTCAAGCTGCTCCCCCAAAAAAATTTGTGTTACAAGAATTTCACTTTGAGTATTCATATTTTGGGAATATACATTTGTTAGTCTTTCTAATGTATTTTCTATATGACTGTGGGAATCATTACCAGCAACAATTACATTTTTTAAATCCCCTATTTCTACTCTAACACTACCCACTTCCTCACCTGTAAGTTTGTTATACCCCTCTAGAGTTTTGTCAAATACTTGTTGGAAGTGCGACTGCATCGTCATTGGGCCTCTAACTGCTTCATTTGTAGCTCCAACTGTGTTTGCAGCTATCACTGTGTTTTGCACAGTTGCTGAAACATTTGTTGAACTTGAAAAACTGGATTGTGAAATAGATGTCCTTGACACATTTGACCTGTGTGATGATGTGCATGTGGTGGAAAAAGATGAATGTGATGACACGACACTCGAAAAACTGGAGCTTTCTTTACTGCTGTTTGATCTTCCTTTTTCATTTTCTGTAATTGTGATTACATAAACATGTTGAGCTCTATTTCTAAATATTACAATTATGTATTAATAATTTTCAATCTTTTTTTTAATTTATAAAAATGTTATGTTATATATGTTATGTATAAAAACATGTGTATAATATTTATAGATATTTAACATTATTTTAAATAAAATACTTACCAGAGGAAATGTTGGGGTCCACTATTTCGGAAGCAGCACAAGTTGATGCAGCTACAACATCTACATCTATATCAAATATAAAATTACAATTACTCTAATTATTTATAAATAGTTTACAATGATCGACATAGTTCACAACCCAAAGAACTCTCAACCATGATCATTTTTATTGGAATTTGTATAAAATGAATCTAAAAAAAATTGAATATATGGAAAATTAAATATTTATAAAAAAAAATTTCAAAAATGATAGATTTCAAATTTACACACATCTTTAAATTTGTTTTACATACATTAAATATTTATTAGTCATAAAAATGTTAAAAAATTTTTATAGAATGTAGATTAATATTATACCAACAGAAATGAATCTGTAAACATTTTTTTTTTGTATTATGTATTTGCATGAATGCAATGAACATAAAAAATATTATTTCACAGAATTAGAGTACCTTTTCCTATAGCTGGTATTGTATCCACAATTACTGTTGGAACAGTAATAGATGCTGCATTTGAAGGGCTATTAACGACTAACACAATATAAATATTATGTTTTAAATATGTTTATTTCATGATTAAAACATGAACATGTGTTAATAAATATATATGTAAATTAAAAACAAAATAAACATAAAATCAATCTTTAATAACACACATTAATTTATACTTGGTAAATGAAAATTAACAGAACACATCTTATTTTTGTAGTAGACTACTGCAATTTGACTTTCTTAAATACATATATTTTTGGTCCATAAGTCACAATGTTGAATAAGGTTGATAAATGTTAATCCTGCACGCACTCTCTATAAATATTTTAGTTTAACATCAATATTTAAAGATTTTTTTTAACAGTTTAAAATGAATACATAAACAATGAAGAATTTTACTGTTTATCAATCTAAATTGGATTAACATACCCAACAATGGAGAATAAGCATGTTTTTCTGTTGTTTTTTGAGCATCGTCTAAAACAGAAATGAAAGAAAGTACAATGTTATATTTATGCTTAAAAAATGTTTTTTGACTCGTACATAAAACATGATAGTATTGTAAATTTATTAAATACTCAATGATATATTAAATACAAATTAGTTTATAGTTTAAATTATGTCTTTCTCTAGAATGACAATGTCTGTGACGTCTACGGTGTGAAGAATGACGCCCTTAAACAAAATAGAAAAAAATAAAACATGTTCCCTAATAAACATCTTTTGCTAAAACTTGACATTTTTATTAAGAATTATTTTTAAAAAATGTATTATTGTGATTACCTTCTGCCGTTGAATGGTGTTGGTGTTGTCGTTTTGCCTTTAATTGGTCAACATTTTTTTCACCTATAAAAACATTTAAAATATTGATATCTAAATGAGCATATCTAACAAAATAAAGACAAAATTAAGTAAATTTTCTTAGAGATAACATATATAGATAATATATATATATATATATATATATATATATATATATAGAGAGAGAGAGAGAGAGAGAGATCTCGAGAGAGAGAGAGAGATCTCGAGAGAGAGAGAGAGATCTCGAGAGAGAGAGAGAGATCTCGAGAGAGAGAGAGAGATCTCGAGAGAGAGAGAGAGATCTCGAGAGAGAGAGAGAGATCTCGAGAGAGAGAGAGAGATCTCGAGAGAGAGAGAGAGATCTCGAGAGAGAGAGAGAGATCTCGAGAGAGAGAGAGAGATCTCGAGAGAGAGAGAGAAAGAGAGATCTCAAGAGAGAGAGAGAGAGAGAGAGAGAGAGAAAGAGAGAGATCTCTCTCTCGAGAGAGAGAGAGAGAGATAGAGAGAGAGAGAGAGAGAGAGAGAGCTTGGAATACTTATGTGAACGATGGCTACGTTCTTTATGGTGATCCTGTGTCTTTGAAGAACCTGAATGTCATTCTACAATTTAATTTGTATATATTTAAAATCAAGAAAAACTATTTGCTGTATATTGTAATTAATGAATAAATAATACATACCCAAGGTAGCGTGCACTCTTGGTGATCTTGACAAATCAGCTATTTCTTCTGAAGCTTTAAAAAAAAAAATAGATTTAAAAACAGTTATTACATATGAAATTTAAAACAATAATAAATAAAAAATAAATTTGGCAAAAATGAAGTAACATAATTAAAGGTTGTGAAATAATTGTTAAAAATTTAATTTTTTTGTACTGTTTTTTGGGATCCCGTTTCAACTACTTCTTCTAGGCCACACACAGATTCTGGAGGAATGATTTCAGAAACTTTTTGCTCCCATGATGACAACTTTAAATCCAAAGGTGGACCTCCACCTGTTACACGCGCATGTTTTTTTTGGGTGGAAAGTTTCCGCTTTACTGATAACTTACAATCATTCCAGCACTTTCTACATACTTCCGCCGTGCGCCTAGCCACTCCTACAGATGAAACAGTTTCCGCAATTTGTCTCCAAATTGACTCCTTGGCTTCCGTGCTGTTAACAGACCTTCTTCCAAACAACTTGCTGTAATTTTTTATAACACCGTCTACTTCGGTAATGGATGGTGTGATCAGCTGTTTGGTGTTTCAGATGAGCGTTGTGGGCTATTTAAGCGGTATACTGATTGTTCTTCATTTGCACTTTATTAGACTTCATATTGGAACATGGTTTTGTAACCTTCACCCTGAGGATGGTGTAACAACCAAAACAGCTGTCGGTGGTGGTTTGTGAGCGTGGGAGATATATGTTGATGCTATGGAAGCCTTGCTCTATCTTGATGCCTTATATATAATGTTTTTACAGATGGACTGTTTGCTTTTGTATTGAGCTGGGTGCTTCATTCAGATATATGGAATTCATTGACTCTTTTTCTAGATTCTATACAATTATATATTGTTACTTTTTGGACTCCCCTATCACCAGTTCTAATAATCTGAACAAGAATTTTTCACTATTTTTGGCACTTTTTTGCACTTTATAACATTGGGAGATTGATGGTCTCCAGAGAGATGTTTTATGCCTCTAATAAAAATATTTGTATGTTCCTATATTTGCTATTCGGTGTTTATTGAGTGCTGGCTGTATGCTAAAGATGCATGCTAATTAGTTTTATACTCTTTGAGCCTTGCACCTAATCTTTATATTGATTGTGGAGTGCTTGTCACACACTTGTTCATATCTATATTTACTTTGTAGACAGTGCACCCTATCCCGCGGTGTTCCTGTGGGAGATTGATGCCCTCCCCTTTGTGGTGGGTGTCTATAATATTATATTTTTTTGAATTATGGAATCAGTCAATGAGCCTACACTTAGGGGAACTAAACACTTCTCTGAGGATGAAATCTCTCGTATTATTTCAACAGATACCGCTTTTTTATCTTTTGATATGGATACTCCATTGGAGGCCTACCAGGACTTATTGAAATTGTATAAAAAGTCCATTGAAGCTAAGTTGCACAAAATTCCTTTATCGCAGTATTTTACTGAGAAACTTATTCCCAAAGGATTCAGACTGACCAACCAACCCACAGTGGGGAGGGGAGATAAAATGTTTTGTCAACATTGGGTAGAAATTTTAAACCAATGTTCGTTTGATCTTATGATCTTGACCATAGACAAAATTAGAGCAGATGAGGAGCGGATCAAACAAGAGATTACCAAATTGGAAATTAAATCTTCCTCTATTTTCTCATTCCGATACCACCACCGACTGGCTTAATAAACTTCAAAGCTCAGTCAAACAATTTGAAAGTGACCTTTTAAGTTTTAAGAAATGCAAATATAAACTTGTGAAGGATGACTATAGTGAAGGCAGGGTATATCCTTGGATCTCCAACTCTACTTCTTACTTTAAACGACCATCTTTTCGGCGTAAACTTAATTACAATTCTGAACACTATAATACTGACGTTGACTTCAACAGCTCTATCAGTGACTCTGAAGGCAATATTCATCGTAACAAAAATAGGAAACAGCAGTCTTTTTTTCGCGAGGACATAGGCACACACAGTCATTTCAAAAGAATAAACCAAAAAGGCGGGGGGGCCGCAGACACCGACGGGGCTTCGGCCACACAAACAACAGCCCACAGGAGACCATAGTGTGCAATTTATCTCAACATCAACTTACTCCAGATGAATTATCGATATTGAGTAAAGGTTTATCGTTTATTGAAACATATCATCCTGACCTTTTTCAATTGGAGTTTGAATTGTTTAAGTTTCATCGACTCCTTAAGCTAAAAGACTTTTTTACTGGTAAAACTGATAATGTGACCAGTACTTTACAAAATACCAATGTATCAAGGCAAATCTTTAGGAAAAAATCAACATTTGATCCACCTGTTTCTAATCCATCCATTGAAGTATTCATGAGGTTGATAAAGCGAGACATTCTATGCCATATTAATACACGTAATTATGCTTTTTCAAATTTATCTATTAATGAGAAACAAGCTTTGATGTCCCTACAGAATAACCAACTAATTAACATTTTGCCGGCAGATAAAGGTGGGGCGGTGGTCGTGGTTAATCGACATGACTACATTAAAGAGGTAATGAGACAATTGTCCGATACATCATGCTACAGGAAACTTACCTTTGATCCGACAACTGAGTATTAAACAGATCATTGACAACATTTTGGAGAAAGCTAACGCGGATGGTGTGATTAACATTGAAACTGTTCGATTTCTTAAACAGGACTTTCCCATTATACCTACGATCTATTGCCTCCCGAAGATCCACAAATCTCTTGAACAGCCTCCAGGTAGGCCAATAATTTCTTCTAGGGGGTCATTGGGCCTGATCCAGAGCTACGATGTTACACTGAGCGCTGTAGCGCTCGGCGTAACATCGCTGCTCTGGCCCGACACTCCCCCTTGTAGGAGCGTATTAACCCTCCCTTACGCCGGCTGAAGGCTACCCTAACTTCAGCCGGCGTAAGGAAGGGGCCATACGCTCGCACAGGAGCGTATGGGCGCTTAGCATGCCCCCCCACCCTCATTTACTTACCTCCACCCGCCCACCAGCACTAACGTGAGCGTAGGGACGCTGGAGGACGTCCCCTCCAGCGTCCCTACGGCGCTGCTACGGACGCCCGAGGGGATAGCGGTACTAGTGACGGCGGCCGTAGCTCTGGATCAGGCCCATTGTCACAAACACTGTCACAGTATGTAGACTTTTTTTTGCAGCCACTTGTAAGAAAAACTAAATCCTACGTCAAAGATACAACAGATTTTTTGTTCAAATTGAAAGAGGTCGATCATCTAGCAGGAAAGGTATGGTTGGTGACACTTGATGTCACCAGTTATATACGAATATTCCTCATCAGGAGGGTATTGAAGTCATTCGGAATGCCATACAACAAACTGAGTATGAGGGTCCAGCTCCTGATTTTTTCATTCAACTAGTTTGTTTTATTTTACACCACAATTATTTTTTGTTCCAGAAAGATTTTTATTTACAGTTATCTAGCACTGCGATGGGGTCGAACATGGCCCCATCGTATGCTAATTTATTTATGGATTTTTTTGAAAACAGGTGGATTTTGAATGATTCTAATTTTGCTCATCATATTCTCTTTTTTGTTCGGTATATTGATGAATTGTTTTTATTATGGAATGGCACCCCTGATGAGTTACTTCTATTTGTTGAAATGCTTAACAGCCTGACCTCGACCATCAAGTTCACTCTCAATTTTCACCAAATCTCTATTCCTTTTTTAGACGTGATGATTACCCAGACCTCCACTGGCTTAAGCACTACCTTATATCGTAAAGAGACTGACCGCAATACTCTTTTGAGCGCATCAAGCTTTCATCCAAAGCCACTGAAGACTGGTCTCCCATTCTCGCAAATGGTGCGATTAGTGCGCATTATTTCAGATTCTACAATGCTTAAACCAGCTTTATGTGAAATGGGAAAGAGATTTTTAGATCGTGGATATCGTAAATCAGATGTCAGTAAAGCTATTGACCGTTGTCTCTCTCTTAACAGGAATAACATTCTTCACACTGCTACGACAAAGTACACTAATCAACGACTTGTTTTCTGTTCCACGTATTCGACGTGCTCAACCTCACTACGGTCTGCAGTATCAAAACATTGGCATACTCTACAATCGGACCCTAGAATGTCTCAGGTTACTCATGAACTGCCTTTAATGAGTTTCAAAAGAAGTTCCAACTTCCGTGATAAATTGGTATGTACAGACCTTCAAGTTAAGAGCAAATCACCTAACTGGCTTACCCGGCCCTTTGGTGTATACAAATGTAATGGATGTACTAATTGTGGCTATATGACCATTGGGGACAGTTTTTATAATAAAGCCACTGATAGATACTTCAAGATTAAACATGTTCTCAATTGTGAGAGCAAATAAGTCGTTTACGCTGTTACCTGTCCTTGCCCTTTCACTTACATTGGTAAGACAAGCAGAATGCTTAAGGAGCGTATTGGAGCTCATAGATCCTCAATAAAAAAAGCATTGGTTACTATGGACAATAAAACACCCCCGGTGGCTCGTCACTTTGTGCAATTTGGACAGTCTATAAAGGACTTTAAATGCATGCCTTTATGCCAAGTGCCCCCATTGAGAAGAGGTGGGTACAGGGAGAAAAGGCTGCTTCAACTTGAAGCTAGGATGATATTTTCTCTAAAATCTATAGCCCCCACAGGATTAAATGAAGAACTCAACTTAGCCTGCTTTCTTTAGTATTATATTATTGTCAACATTGTTGGTGCATTTATTAACTATTTTCATGTTCTTTATTTTGTATTTTTTCTGATGCATCCCTGGACCTCCGGTGGCTGATACCGTTCTGTCCATGCGACGTGCTCCCTCCCACCTGGCTGTTGTTGCAGGCGATCGCATGCAGGCGGCTCTGTCGCGGTTGCTAGGGACGCTACTGGGTAGCTGGGTCTCTGGATGTGTGATGCATGCGGTCGCGGGTGATGACGTCGGCGGGAGTTGGCGTCGCTTCGGTAATGGATGGTGTGATCAGCTGTTTGTTGTTTCAGATGAGTGTTGTGGGCTATTTAAGCGGTATACTGATTTTTCTTTATTCGCACTTTATTCAGACTTCATATTGGAACATGGTTTTGTAACCTTCACCCTGAGGATGGTGTAACAACCAAAACAGCTGTCGGTGGTGGTTGGTGAGCATGGGAGATATATGTTGATGCTATGGAAGCCTTGCTCTATCTTGATGCCTCATATATAATGCTTTTACAGATAGACTGTTTGCTTTTGTATTGAGCTGGGTTCTTCATTAAGATATATGGAATTCATTGACTCTTTTTCTAGATTCTATACAATTATATATTGTTACTTTTTGGACTCCCCTATCACCAGTTCTAATAATCTGAACAAGAATTGTTTACTATTTTTGGCACTTTTTTGCACTTTATAACATTGGGAGATTGATGGTCTCCAGAGAGAGAGATGTTTTATGCCTCTAATAAAAATATTTGTATGTTTCTATATTTGCTATTCAGTGTTAATTGAGTGCTGGCTGTATGCTAATGATGCATGCTAATTAGTTTTATACTCTTTGAGCCTTGCACCTAATCTCTATATTGATTGTGGAGTGCTTGTCACACACTTGTTCACAAGTGTTTTATATCTATCTATCTATCTATCTATCTATCTATCTATCTATCTATCTATCTATAGGGAGTCAGTCCCCGGTTAAAAAATGCCAATTTCGAAAATCTGTATTTCGACCACTAAATTGCGAATTTTCGCTATTTCGAAAGTTCGCAATTTCGAATTTTCGC
>WWET01008836.1:0-21439 GCA_011038615.1 Limnodynastes dumerilii
CAGCCTAGCCTTTAACCTTCCCTGGTGTGGTTGCTTGTGCACCCCTGTGGTATTTTTTCTGTATGTGTACATGAGTGTGTGCCCTTGAATGCCCTGCTTGTCTCTCTGTGTAGTTTATCAGAGCTAGACCCTCTTTGCTTTTTCTTTGCCCCACTTTTCCTTTTCCTGTTTCCTGTTCATAACATGTATGGAACTGGAAGTGAAAAGTTACCACTACTGTACCATCATCATAACTTTAATTATGTATTCAAAAAGATAATAGACCACAGATTGTGACAGCAAGCTGCAATTCTACAAATCTATTCTACTTATCCTAACACTTATCTTATAACTGCTCATCCTTGTTCTTTTTTTTTTTTGACTGTTCCTATGAGAGCCAAAGTCTGCACCCGGACCCATATTCTGATCTACCAAAGTTTAACAGGATACACACAATCACACTTCTGTCAGGTCGAACTTGCTAGGGAGCATTCTTTTAAAGGCAGTGTGTAGCTTCCTTTCTCGCATACCTCACATACAGATGTAGACTTTCTTATTTCCTGAAGTTCTTCATGCTTGAACCGGAAAACCTAAGGTGTCTATCTTGCTGTCAGAAGTCTGACTGCTGTGAGAAGGAATGGTTAAAATATAGTCACAGGTGTAAAGAGTACCCCATTGATTCCAGATGCCGCTGAATCTTTTTCTAGAAGATTTGATCACATTAAGAATGGAAGTCTCAGTCTGGCCTTAAAATATGTTCAAAGGATAAGTGTATTTGTTATTGCTTTGTGCCAGGATTGCTGTGATCATCCAATAATATATTTGGAGACCATCTTGATCATTATTATCATCTTGGACTAAAGCAGCATACATACTAGAGTGTTTTCTACTGATGCGCCATCTTGAAAAGGCTGTACTCACCCGTATCACAATGCACCTGTACACTCTATACTCTATTTCCCAGTAGATCAGTCTCATAGTGTTTCCATAAACCTCTGCTACATCCATATGAAGTGCCAACTTCTTAAGTGCAAAATCTTCCGAAATGACCTACGACGCATGCATAGTAGGTAATTTATGCAATCTATGTGCCAATTAGTAAAGAAAGAATAGTTTAGGAAGAAAGAGGTGTGCTGATGCCGCCTTGGGGAGTTTTTAGTTAGAAGTAGGAGGGGGGAGGGATTTAGATTAGCCGGGAAGGGGAAGGGGGAAGGAAACTACGCACGGTAAGATAAGGTAGACCTATGCCACCATAAGGAACCTAAAAACGGGGGGCAGGTTGGGAGCTGGAAGGGTGAGTTAGGTGCAGATCTGTCCAAACCTAACTCACTCTTAGGTGTGAATACGGTCCACGGTTCATAGTCTCTATTTGACCCATTCGGACAGTTAGGGCCTGATTCAATTAGCCTCACAGCCGCGTATTTTGCGGTGCGAAGCTCATTTTATTTTATTTTTATCCGCGCCTCATAGAGGTGGTTATAAAAATCTAGTACTATCATAGACAGGAAAATGCACACCGCAAACATTTTCCCGTCTATCGTGGGCTTCTAATTGATTCAGGCCCCTAGTGTGGCTCTTGATGAAGCAGTTAAAAGTCTGACTACTGCTAGCTAGTATAACCCAGAGGACAGATCCATAAATAGAAATTTCAGCGCCAGGGGCAAAAAGGAAAAATGGTGCCCCCTGACCCTGAATCCCAAGCCAATTTAACCTTAAATATTAACTTTCTGGTGCCCCCTTAAGCTTTGCGCCCTGTGTGGTTACACCTAATGCACAGCCCTAGTTACGGCCCTGCCAGAGGTGTGACCACATTTCTATTGTGAGTGTTTCCCTTTAGGGAATTATTCCCATTCAGATCTGTTATGACAATGAGAAGAATGTCCACCACAAATTTACTGTGGTCTATGCCAAATAGTGTGTTGCCCATGGCTCATTAAATTCTGAATATTAGCATAGCATACACAGTGGTGTTCAGGGGCGTTTTAAGAAGTGTGAGACATTCTAGGTGCGTAGTTTCCGTCTTAAGAAAGAAACTACGCACGGTAAGATAAGGTAACCCTATGGCACTCTCTAAGTGCCATAAGGTACTTAAGAATTGGGGTGGGAGGGTGTTTAGGGGCAGGACGGGTGAGTTAGGTGCGGTTCTGTCCATACCTAACTCACTCTTAAGCGTGTATACAGTCCAATGTTAATGCTACAGTGTTACAGACCCTGTGTGTTCCTTTATAATCAATTAAAAGTAATAAAGCAGACAGTCCCAATGCTTTATAGAATAAAACTGAAATAAATAATAGGTAAAAGTAGAATTTTGCACAAAAATGTATGACAGGACCTAGAAATATATAATGGAAATCACTGATATATTTGTTAAAAATTAAAAAAGAATCAGATTGAAACACTGAGGGGTGGGTGCAGAGTGAGAATTTTGTCTGTTTGAACAGTGTATCTAGTCTGAAGGCAACATTACCTCATCAATTCTGATTGTATGGTTTCTGCTATACTGCTGACAGAGCTGCATTTGTCAAGTACAACTATATTAGCTCATTGACCGGTTTGTGGTGCGTGCCAAAAGAGGTATTCAGATACCTTTAATGTTGTTTATACAAATCTTTGCATGTGTCTGAATCACTAGCAAAGCAAATGACTGTACTTGTGTATTATTTGCAATTAATTACAAACTGTGTGCTAGGCTTGTGCTATTTAAAAAGTTAGCTAGGCAGCACATTAAATTATAAACTTTTGAATACAAACTATTGGCAAAGGTTCCTTAGTAATCATTTGTTATTATTATTATTATTGGAAATACAAAGTCAGATCCCCACTGTATCCTGCGTGCAAACATAAGCACCGCCCCCACATAAAATGGGGATAGTGTGGACATCAGGATAGTGGTGAGGATTCACAGTTACGTAATTTTCGGCTTACGTACGTTGTTTTAAGAATTGAGCTACTACGTATGCGTAGTAGCCTATTTACGCTATCTACGTACCATTTCTGTACGTAGATTGCGTAAGCGAGGTCTTTTGACTGCGATTACACAATCTACGTACAGAAATGGTACGTAGATAGCGTAAATAAGCTACTACGCAGGTGTAGTAGCTCAATTCTTAAAACAACGTACTTAAGAGGAAAACTACGTAACTATGATTCTGGACCAGTTTGTTTGTCCTTACTGTACTATTGACATACACCCTCATCCCACCTTGCATACATGCACAATGGAAGTCTAGATCCGTATCCTAACACTAGCACTCCCCCTGCTCTCCTACGTGCGGAGGAGACTTAAAAGTGCCAAAGACACCTTCAAATAGCCTGCTCGCTAAACTGTTCAGGAAGAATACTGGATTGTATGCCCTTACTGTACAATTTAAATGTCTATTCCCACCCACCGTGCGCATCTCATATGCATGATGAGTGGGCCTGCTTCCCTTGCGGAGAATGAACCCTGTACAGAACACTGCATTGGGTGGCTGCGTTACTTACAGAGTTTCCTTGTGCAATGCATGCACAATATATAATATCAGGCTATTCTGTACGTGATGCACGGAAACAGTGTGATGTTATCAAGTCTGGACATGGCCCTAAACGTTTCGTGCTAGTTTGAAATATAGTATTAACTGTAGTCTGTTTTTTACTATATTCCCTGACTTTTCACATTTTCTTGCCCATATTTCCTCATGCTTTTAGCAGCTTCAACATCATTGCATGTGGTTGGAACATGCTACATGAAAAGTGGTAAAGGTCACTGTACTAATGTGCTTTGTAAATTACTTTTAGTATTATTGGTGGAACTGTTTAATTACCAATCTATTGTATTATGAAGTAGGTTCCCATCATTCTATCTGATGCTTGGGATACATTTAAGGATATCCTAAATCTCAAACTAAATTGAGGGTAAGTAGAGTCTAGGGTCAGTATAGTTTTAAATAAACAACTGGATGGGGCATGTGGCTCTTATCTGCCGTCACTTCCTATGTTTCTGTGCATATAGTGAAGGTACTTCCATTGCCTCACATTTAACAGAACAATTTTTACACAAATACCACAATACTTTCCCAACTTTTACTGAGGCTTCATTTTATGGTCCTGCGGATGGAAGTAAATGAGTATTATTTATTTGATGCAGGGATAGTGTAGAATTGACAGATATGTGTTCATCTTTATGGAGAAAGTGTTGATTTCTCCTCTCAAATGTGTTGCTCGCAGCCTACATTATGTAATAACTTGGCCTAGTGTCACCTACCAACATTAATTAGATGATCATACTAGCGTGGGCAAGCTAATCTAGATGAATAAATACTAACCTATTTAATGATGGGGTGGTATACAGTGGTATGCCATACCATTACTGTTCCAGCTGATTTAATTGAAAATCTACTGTATAAATTTCCATTTTCTTCTATTATATTCTATGTTTCAATGTCTGCACCACCACTTCTAAATGTCTGCACCACCAATTCTAAATGTCTACACCACCACTTCTAAATGTCTGCACCACCACTTCTAAATGTCTGCACCACCACTTCTAAATGTCTGCACCACCACTTCTAAATGTCTGCACCACCAATTCTAAATGTCTGCACCACCACTTCTAAATGTCTACACCACCACTTCTAAATGTCTGCACCACCACTTCTAAATTCAACTTTGACCAATGGACCTGATCATTAGGATTGTGCAACATGACATTAAAAACTGTGCTGGTAATGAAAGACCATTTCTTGTCATGGACCTCCTGATTATTAGATTAGCAGCATATATCCCACAATCTCTTGCAGGTCCTGGCAGGATTAATATGCTTTATCTTGTAACATGTAACAGTGTATAATGTCTATTGTAAATATGTCTGATTCAATTGTTTCTAACAAAAAAATTTTGCACTGGATCCAGACTTCTGCAATGCAAATGTTTTCTGCTGTTTGTGTATTTTGTATGAGTAGTAATACATATTGGAAGATTTGATCTAGCTATAAAAGCTCTTAATGAATAGCTAAATATATCACATATGAATATTTTACAATGTGATTGATTTGATAATAATTTACGGGTAAAGTAGTTATATAAAGGTGAGTGATTCATTCCGTACATAAATAGATGGAGTAAGTGTTTGTGGGAATGGTGGAAAGGCAGAGTGTTTGCAGGATGATAAAGAAATTCCATTTTGTGTGATGCACTGAGATTTTGAATAATGGTTATAGTAAATAAAAACCCAAGTACTGATGGGTAGCAAAGAATTGTATAACACTGCATCAGTGTTTGCTGTACAGGGCTATCAACAGAAATTGTGGAGCCCAGTACTAAAATAGGCAGATTTGTTATGCTTCACCTCTATGTGACATCACACGTTGTGACATCAGTTAGAGGTTGAGTGTCACTAACCCCCCTGACAGTGTCATGGTGGACTGATGCACAGGGAGGGCTTTGTTACACTCTGTTAACCTCTGTCAGTGTGTAGCAGGCTGTGTTGCTAGGTTTCACCTTCCCCAGCTGTCAGGCATTAGCACTAGAGGTGTGTCAGCCTCTCCTGGCTGATTGGAGGAGGACCCTTTAAATAGCCTCTGCTGTGTGCTACTAGTTGTCGGTTATAGCGTCTGGTTCCTGAATCTTGCTCGCTGACTTTCTGCTGCTTGGTTTGCTTTTGCATTCTCTGTTACCCTTGTTCCTGGTGTTACCCCCTTGCTTTCCTGTTATCCTCTTGCCTGTGTGTTTGTCTGACCCCCCTGTGTGGTGAGGTGCGCGGCGTGAGTAGTTCGCTACTCCCACGGGCGGCCTCGGCCCTGGACAGGCCCCGGTCTCCTTTCATCTCCGGAAGAGTGTGTGCGTGTGTTTAAGATCTCACATTGCCCCGGCCTGCCAGGCGTGTGTTGATATCTGCCACGTGTGTTAGCGTCTCCTGCTTTTGCCATCGTGCAGTGAGTTTAGCCACCAGCTCTTGTTACCGCTGTGTAGTTCCATCTCCAGTGTGTGTGTTGCTGTGTGTGACCAGCTTGTATTACCGCTGTGTAGTATCATCTCCAGTGTGTTCGCTGTGTGTGTCTGCCACTGACCTTGTTATCGTCAGTGTGTGTTGTTAGAGCGTAGCTCCACTGTTATTCCAGCCTGCAGTGCATTTTAGGTAGACGTACCATCTGTCTCACCTAGTGGTATTACCATCTCTGTTAGAGCAGTTGCTCCGCTGTTATTCCAGCTTGCAGTGTCAGGTAGACTTGTCATCTGTCTCCCCTGCTAGTACGTGTAACACCTCAGTACTTTCCGTTGTTCCCCTGGGACTTGTAGTGCAGTTGCTCAATAGCCTGTTGCTTGGTATAGGAGGTAGCCTGAGTTCAGCTAGGGCTAGTATCACTCTCCTCATGGTTCCCCGGCTTGTGGGTTCGTGTTTGTTTCTCCTGCTTTTGCCATCGTGCAGTGAGTTTTGCCACCAGCTCTTGTTCCGCTGTGTAGTTCTATCTCCAGTGTGTGTGTTGCTGTGTGTCACCAGCTTGTATTACCGCTGTGTAGTTTCATCTCCAGTGTGTTCGCTGTGTGTGTCTGCCACTGGCTTGTTTTCGTCAGTGTGTATTGTTAGAGCGTAGCTCCACTGTTATTCCAGCCTGCAGTGTGTTTTAGGTAGACTTACCATCTGTCTCACCTAGTGGTATTACCACCTCTGTTAGAGCAGTTGCTCCACTGTTATTCCAGCTTGCAGTGTCAGGTAGACTTGTCATCTGTCTCCCCTGCTAGTACGTGTAACACCTCAGTACTTTCTTGGTGTCCCTCTGGGACTTGTAGTGCGGTTACTCAGAGGCCTGCTGCTGAGTATAGGAGGTAGCCCGGTTACAGCTAGGGTTAGCCTTATACTACTCATGGTTCCCCTGCTAGTGGGTTCCCATTTCCACCCAGCAATCTGTGTTTATATACTTTGCATTACTATTGTACTGTTTACAAGGGTACCAGCATTATTTGTAATAAACCTTACTGTTTTTGAGAGCACAGTTATCTTGTCTAAGTGTTATCTTGTATGCGAGTGTACTTGTGAGTACTTGGGTTCCAGTCAGCCTAAGCCACGCTGCAGTTCCCCTTTGGGACGATCACCAGGGGCACGACCTGTCAGCCCAGCAGCCCAGACTATCCTCACCACTAGAGGCTCTAGTGAACACCTGGTGTCTGACATAGACTCCGGGCCCCTGGTGAGAATCCCTTTGGCCGACTGTAACAGGCTTAGTACTCCCTGTGCATCTGTCTGCTGTGCAGCTGTCAAAGTAGGTAGACAACTGACAGGGGCACAACCAGGTTATTGGCAATACAGAACCTTTCTGCCCTTTCAGCCCTGGCACCGGAAACTGTTATGCCAACAACCACCTTATTGCGGCCCCGTATTAATTTTAACCACCTTCAGTAGTGCCTCCTGTACTATATAATAGTGGTACTCTATATATCTTTACAAATTTACAAAGTTGCTTATGTTCAGAGAATATTCTTCTAGTAGTCACACTTGTTGGCTCACTCTCTAGATCAACACTTTTGGGAGATAGACTTGGAGTTTAATTACAGAATCCCCTAATTATTTGCAATTCTTATCCTGAAGATGTCCTGTGATCTAGGTCAATACGTTTTTAATTGTGGGAAAAACAGAAACACAAGTTCAAAATTGCTGTCACCAGAAATCCCACATTAAATAAATGTGCTTGTTAAGGTGGTTTTGTTAAAATATAAAAATGTGAGTAGCTTCTAATATGACAGACAATAATCTTTATTCAATATGAGTTTCCTGCTATAATTATTATTTTTATTTTTCTATGGTACTGTTACCATGGAAGCAGGTCTTGGACAATGCAGTCCATGGGGGGGGACTGACTCCAGGCTGGAGTGAGCACTGCCGGTGAACAGCTGGGACAGCGTTTACACAGAGCTTACACTGATAGAGGTTTGCTATCAGCTGTTCTGTGTAATTACCACAGCGGCTGATAGCAGAACCAGATTCCTGTATGCAAATGATGCTGACATGACACACCAGTGTCACACAGAAGGAGAGCATAGAAAAACATCAAAGGTAAGTAAAGTATAGGACTCAAAAGGGGAATACTGGGATGCTGGAGAGACATGATAGTAAGTAATGGGAGCTGGAAACACATGAATGTAGAATACTGGGAGGCTGGGGAGACATGATGCAGAATACTGAGGAAGCTGAACAGACACAATTGGGGAACACTAGAGAGGCTGGAGAGATATGAAATGGTGATACTGGGAATACTGGGGAGGCTGGAGATATATGAATGGGAAATACTGGGAGGCTGGAGAGACATGATGGGGAATACTCAAAAGGATGGAGACACATGATGGAGAATACTGGCAGCTAGAGATACATGATGGAGAATACTGGGAACTGGAGACACATAAATGAGGGAATACTGCACTGGATTCACAAATACGTAAGTGTGGAATCTACATGTGTATTTTTACGATTTTATATACTGCGCATGCCCACAACACAAAAATACGCACATGAAATATGGCCGACTGATTCACACTCACAGACGTCTGCCTTCCAACTGATGCAGGCATGCGGTGCTAGAGGGGCAAGACACTTAATGCAAATGAGCTCCACACAGACTACTAATGTACAGTATGGGCGTGCCAATGCAGTTACGAGAGATTCACAAGCAGGAGTGGCTTGCGTAGTATAACATACGCACGGGAAAAGTTAAGGTAGCCTTCGACCACTTGTAAGTTGCTGAAGCCTGTCGTATCATATGAAAGTCCATGCGTACATACAAACTGCACACAGTCATCTGCTGCTGGGTAATTGTAATCAATGCACATGTGCATTTAATTAACACACATAAGGCATATCTGCTCAAAGCTAAGTTTTATTGCTATTTAATAAAAGGTTGCCTTATGTTTAACTTATTTGTGTTTAATTGCAATATAGGAATAATGGGCCGGATCCAGAACTACGTCCATCTTCCAGAGACGGACGCAGTTCAATAAACAGTAGCTACTGCGCATGCGTAGTAGCTATTGTACGTAATCTGCGTATCGTTTCTATACGTAGATTGCGTATATGCGGTCTAAAAGATGCTAGGTACAATATGCTAGGTACGATCCCGTCTCTCTCTCCCTTTTAAACTGTGTTGTGACTTTGTTTTTTTAGGGGTTTTGAAAGTGTTAATAAATTGTTTTACTGATTGCTTTTCCTTGTCCCTTATTTCATTATTTCTCCAAGTCTCCCCCCCTCACGGGGAGTTGGCAGTTCTCCCTGGACAGGGGACTAACGATCCAAAGGCTAAAGACAGGCAGGAGCAACAGTGGCAGATCGTCATCCTACTTGCAATTTCCACAAGGACCCCTACCACTTAAAACTTGCGTCTGACCTAAATTGAACTGGTTTTGGATACCGTGAGGATTTCTTTTTTTTGGACTTTTTAATGTTTTTTTTGGGACTAGTTTGTTTGAATTTCGTTTAAGGGTTTTATGGTATTATCATTTTTTATCTAATGAATTTATTTATGCTGAGTGTATATATCTTTATTGGTGATTCAATATCATTGGATTGAGTCAGTTCATTGAATTTTCTATTTAAGTATTTTTATAGGCACTTTGATTTCATGTGCTGCACTCATTTATACCACGTTGTTTACATTTTTATTGGTGATTTTGTAACATTAGATTTAGTTAGTTTATGTTATTAGGTCCTTCATTCACCACAATCATTGCTTAGACATTTTATTTGCAAATATTTTCCTTTAGATGGATTGATACATTATATTCAACTAGCTACACTACTTTCTTAGATCTGTGTCTGTCATAGCTTATTTACAAGGTGTTTCACTTGTATCTATTTTTATTCTGTTTTATTGTATGCATATAGGTTTCTTTTTTATTCCTTCCACCCCGGCCATCCTATAATTAGGTTATTTTAGATAGAGTTGATTTATTCACCTTCCCCTATCTAGGGATTTTTAGATATAGTGCCCAGTGGTATCTTTGGCGGCAGAGTCTTAGTTTTATTATCCCTATAGCGCCGACACCTACATTCTTTCTGTATATTCATTGTATGTGGAGATCGGTGGACTCCACTGTGTGATCCGGCATCTTTTTTCCCAATCTCTATTTTAGTTGTGCCCTCATACCTCCTTCCTCTGTCTGAATACTGAAAGCTATTGACATATGATGAAGGTTACTGGGGAAGCTGGAGAAACCTGAACTGGGAATACTGGGGAGCCTTGAGAGACATGAACTGGAAATACTGGGGTGGCTGGAGACTCATGAATGAGGAATACTGTGAGGTTGGAGAGACATTATGGGGTATAATGGGAAAGAATGAGACACATGATGGGGAATAATGGGAGCTGGAGACAAATGATGGGGAATACTAGGAACTGGAGACACATGAACTGGAACACTGGAGAGCCTAGAGACACATGATGGGGAATACTGGGAGCTGAAGACACATGATGGGGAATACTGGAAAGGCTGGAGTCATTAGACAGGGAATACTGAAAGCTGGAGACACATGATTGGAATACTGGGGAGGCTTGGGAGACATGATGGGGAATTATGGGAAGGATGGGGAGACATGATAAGCTACCATAGGAGAGACTAGAGAGTCATGATGGCAAATACTGAGGAGACTAGAGAGACATGATGGCAAATACTAGGGAGGCTGGAGAACCATGATGGGCAATACTGGGGAGGCTGGTGACAATGATGACAAATACTGGGGAGGGTGGATGAACATAAATGGGAAACACTGGGGATGATGGAGAAACATGAACTGGGAATACTGGTGAGATTGGAGAGACATGAACTGGGAAAACTGGGAGCTAGAGACACATGATGGAGATTACTGGGGAGCCTAGATACATGATGGGGGAATACTGGGGAGGCTGGATAGACATGACCTGGGAATACCAGGGAGCCTTGAAAGACATGAACTAGGAATACTGAGGTGGCTGGAGACTCATGAATGGGGAATACTGGGAGTTTCGAGAGACATTATGGGGAACACTTAGAAAGATGGAAACAAATGATGGGGTATACTGGGAACTGGATACAAATTATGGGGAATACTGGGAACTGGAGACATATGAATAGGGAATACTGTGATCTGGAGAGACAAGAGGGGGAATAATGGGTGCTGGAGATACATGAATGAGGAATACTGGGGAGGCTGGAGACACATGAATTGGGAATACTTGGAGGCTGGAGACACATGATGGGGAGTACTGGGAGCTGGAGACACGATGGGGAATACTGGGGAGACATGATGAAGAATACTGGGGAGGCTGGGAAGACATAATTGGCTACCACTGGAGAGGCTGGAGAGCCATAATGGGGAATACTGTGGAGTCTGGAGACACATGATAGGAAATACTGGGGAGGGTATAGGGACATCAATGGGGAATACTAGAGAGGCTGGAGAGACATTAATTGGCAATGCTGGGAGGCTAGAGACACATGAATGGAGAATACTGGAGAAGCTGGAGACACATGAATGGGGAATACTGGGAGGCTGGAGACATATGAATGGAGAATACTGGGGAGGTTTGAGAGACATGAATTGGGAATACTGGGAGACTGGAGACATGAATGATAAGATATATAGTCTATATTTTATGGCGGTTTTTAGGATGCAGTTGGAATTGAATAGCGGAGACAAGGACGCTGTCAGTATTGTATACTATTGACTATGATTTGCTTACTTTTATTGTGGTTACATATATTTGTGTTTTATGACACTAACATGCTTACTACAATTTATGACAGTCACTGATGTTAAATTGTTAAACTGAAGGGCATAATTTTAATGTTTGCAGTGGGTGCCAAACACACTAGTACCAGCCCTGCTTGAAAGTAAGAGGACTTGTAACATTGACAACTCTAAGTTCCACTGATGCTCTGTCAGTCACATTTCTTAATTTAATAATGTGTAAAAATGTATAAACAACATATGTAGACCATCCTATCTTTAATATTACTTCATTGAATACAGGTTTGTATCTTGTGAAGGAATTCAAAATGAACAAATCCCAATGTTTTAGGCCCATTAGTTCTTATTTATACTTTTGTTTACTTCTGCTTTGTTGCTTTCAGTGGAATGTTTATATATTTTTACTTTTTTCTGTTTAAATATAGATGTTCATGTTGCATTATAAAACCAGTTTTGGATTTTGCTCTAATTTGCTTAGTGTCACTTTTTTTTTGCTTGTTATGACACTTTACCATTCAAGTATGTGTTATTTTCTAGCTATAAGATATCTGTACTGCTAGTCTAGGGAAATAATGTTTCAATATAATATACAGTTAATAAAGCAAGTTTAATATATCACAGATAATTCCTGTTAAAAATCCGTATGTGTTAGTCCAGTGCATTGCATTCATAATTCACTCTGTATACATAATGTTTTATTAAAATACAATATTGTGTCAATTGTATTACATTTCAAATAAAAGAACGGGGAAATGTGCAAAATTGCATTTTTTAATGATGGTAAAAGTGGTAAAGATAACAGTTGATACTATATTCAGTAGGCTGTGAGCTTGTTTTATGTGCAAGTATAAAAAGGACATTGCTTTTCATCTTTAAAATCAGAAGAAAAAAGGTATCTTCTAAGTTATTAAAGTAATAGTGCAATATTGTCAGAAAGAATTACAGATGAACATTGTTTGATCTCAATCTAAGAGATGTTCAATCCCAGATAATAAAACCACTTTGTTTGTTAGTGAAAAAGCTGCTCTGTGTCCCTTTGCTGAACAGAAGGATTTTCTAATCATGTTTCTGGTTGTAGGAGTTCATGCTATTAACTGGATACAAGTCACCTATCTTAAACTTGTAATTCATCTAGCATTAAATATTTGGCAGCTGACCATTTCTTTTGGAATGATTTCAAACTCAAACACTGATTCACAAGTAGTAACTATAAATATCTTTTTTTATACTTTGTACTGAGCCATATATTAATCTTCATGGTTTAATACTGTTCATCTTCCTAGATAAAGGTGATGGCTTTAATCACAATATAATTCTACTTTAACAGTTCTGTTCTGCTATGTTTCAGGGTGATATTGTATGGTAAATGTTAGAAGAAATAGAAGCTAGTATGGATAATATAGGTAAGGTATGTCGCATGATATGAAAACTTGAAGTGATTTACCAAGGGGCGAATTGCCGTGTTTACTATGGGGCGAGTTTCCTCAGCAATTTACATAAATAATCACTGCCCAATACATATAACAAAATAATTACTGCCCCGATACATAAAAATAAATAATCACTGCCCATTACATATGAAAAATAATTACTGCCCCGATACATAAAAATAATTACTGCCCAGATACATAAAAATAAATTATTACTGCCCAGTACATATAACAAAATAATTAATGCCCCGATACATATAAATATTGACTCCCCAGATACATAAAAAAATAATTATTAGTGCCCCAATACATATAAATATTTACTGTCCTGATACATATAACAAAATAATTAATGCCCAGATACATAAAAAAAAAAATTACTGCCCCGATACATAAAAAAAAATAATTACTGCCCAATACATATAAAGAAATAATTATTGCCCCGATACATATAAATATTTACTGCCCCAATACATAAAAATAAATAATCACTGCCCAATACATATAACAAAATAATTACTGCCCCAATACATAAAAATATTTACTGCCCCAATACATAAAAATAAATCATTACTGCCCCGATACATAAAAATAAATAATTACTGCCCAATACATATTACAAAATAATTAATGCCACAATACATAAAAATAAATTATTACGGCCCAATACATATAACAAAATAATTAATGCCCCGATACATATAAATATTGAGTGCCCCGATACATAAAAATAAATTTAGTGCCCCGATACATATAAATAAATAACTGAATCATGCCCCTATATATATTAATAAATAAATCATGCCCCATATTAATAAATAACACATGCACTGATACATAGTAATAAAAAAACACATGCCCCAATACATAGTAATAAATAACACATTCCGCGATACATAGTAATAAATAACACATGCACTGATACATAGTAATAAATAACACATGCCCTGATACATAGTAATAAATAACACATGCTCTGATACATAGTAATAAATAACACATGCCCCGATACATAGTAATAAATAACACATGCCCCAATACATAGTAATAAATAACACATGCCCTGATACATAGTAATAAATAACACATGCACAGATACATAGTAATAAATAACACATGTCCTGATACATAGTAATAAATAACACATGCTATGCTATGATGTGTTAACATATCTTTGAGAGAGAACACATAGGTTGGATTGCTTCACCCCTTGAAATCCCTTTAAGTAAGTCTTATAATAACTGTGGACTGATTAATGGACTGTGACTATTGATATGAGTTAGACTTAACAGACATCCTCTGAAAAAACTGCAGACAATCGCAGAGAAACGTGGCAGGAAAGCATCGTTTAAGAAATTAATTGTACAAAGTGGACGGCCCTTACGGACCTAGAGGTTACTTATAAAATCACAGAATCTAATTCCCTAAGCTGGCCAGCATGTTTTGGAATAACATACAATTTATTTACATGATGATGGAGCATATGCCTGCATTACAATAAGCATGAGTCAGACCAAGGTGGTTCTGGTTTTAATCTATAAAGACCCCCTCCTAGGTGCTGGAGGTTGGTTTAATCTATTGTCTCCGAGAAGCTCTGCAAAAGGTACTTTGAGGGTCAGATTTACTAAGGTGCAAGTGTGGCAGCGATTATAAATCGCCAGTCATCACTGTGAATGGTGATTTACTTTTTATCGATGATTTATAATCGACAGCCATGTGTGACAATTTTTGAAGGGTTAATTCGACAATTTTCTTAAAAAATCACAACACACTGTGCCCCTTAGTTAAAAAAAAAAGTAAAAAAAAAAAGTTTACACAAAAAAGCATACACTGGCATGCTATTAAACCTTAGCATGCTGCCGCATTTAGTAATAGAAGGCACAGCATGTCCATGTATTCATGGATTCATGCAGGGCATGATGTGCTTTTTAGTTCCATAAGTGGCAGTATGCCAAGGATTAATGTGGCTATGCTTTTTGAAGAGAAAGGATACGATGAGGAGTCTCATCATTATAGAAAGTGTGTTTTTTGTCCCAAAATACATCCCCCCAAAGCCCAAATTTATTACACAATGACAAGGCATTTAAGGGATAAACTCATCTCCAGAACCTTTAGGGAGGATACTACCCCACAATGCTTAATTAAGGCCTTAAAGACCTTTACAGGTACAGCACTTGGACAGTTTGCCACACACATATCTAGCAAAAAAACTAAGATAATTTCTGTCTGCTCGACACAAACTAGTATTTATCACTTTCTCACCTACCAATGTAATTTACTTGATAGAGTGCACCTGCAAAAAGCAACACATTGGCAGAACCAAAAGAAGAAGGTTATATGGGGGAGCACATGCACAATAATAAAAAAGGTTTTGACAACTATTCTCTATATGCCTGCTTTAAGCTTTTGAAAATCAGTGCTCCACCAAGGCTATAGCTAAATTGGTGGTGTCGGAGGTGTTCCCCCACCTAGACCTTCCACGGAGAGGGTCTTACAAGGATCTTTGTTCTGTCAGGATACTTTACTATAAGACGGCCGGCCAGAGAAGTCAGATTCAGTCAGACACACGCCTAGCTGGGTCTTCCAATGAGTTCTGATTTATTAGCTTAACATACAGATTTTTATAATGTGCTTGTCACATACACCAGTTTAAGGAATTTAATTAGTACAATAAAAGTACAATAAAATACGGTTTAACCGCAAGCTCGTCATATCGTTATCTTCATAGGCCAAGGCCTGTCATGAGGCTCTGTTTTGCAAAGTTTCTCTAAACAAGCTTAGTCATAACAAAAAATGCTTTGTTCACATAACCTTTTATTTGTTCTAAATGCACAAAATAACTGAATTTCTGGCTGTACTAATTCAGAGAACAAATGGATACAGATATACAAAATGGAGTACTAGTTATTTTACGTATAACTTCATTTCAACCCTTATAAACCCTCCTTTTTATACTAAAATAACTCCTTCCTGCCATACTACTGGATAACTCAGGCTCCCTCCCAGACCACAATTTGGCAAAAACTGGGTCCCTGTGAATACTTTCCCCACTTGGCGGTGCTAGTCACCTCGATAAAGTCCATATACCCTTCCAGGTGGAGGGTAATAACCGTCCTTCACGGTAGGGTCCTGGTTTACCCAGAGGCATCTCTTGTGCTCTGTATTTTTAGGATGAGGGTGTAGGGTGCTCAGCTCTGTCTTGTCCATTCCTTTGTGCTGTATCTCTTTCTGGGGCGTCCTCACGTTTTGCCATACAAATCATTTCTGCGTCTGGATCAGCATAGACACGCCTCAGGGTCTTGTACAGCTTTTTCTGTGTCACTTTCTTCTTAGTTTCACGTATCCCTTTGTTCAGCCTTTTCCTTATACATGTAAAGCAACAGAAAAATAATTTGATCACTACATAAAACAATAATACTAAACCAGCTATTTTTGTAAAGTTCTGTTTTTTTCCCCTTATTTTTTACATTTCTTTTTGGACACTCATTCTGGATCAGGAATATAATTACCAAAGGCTGATCCTACAACCTGACACATGCCTCTTTCTGAGGCTGTCAAATAGTCCAGCACTGATCTGTGCTGTTGCAAAGCCTTGCTATGGAACTACATCTCTTTCGCTACTATGTCTAATATCTAATCTAACTCATCAGTTACGTTATCAAACAGTTTTATTAACAGTAGGCATGAGGGAACAATGGGGCTGTATCCCTATCCTGACCGGACCTCTTGTCCACAATGAAAACAACGGCCACTTCTTTAAACAATATTCTGAGCTAGGGTCATTACCAGTGACTCTTGACTTAAATCTTGCACCGTGTTTCTAGTAGTTACGATTACCTTGTGGACCAAGGACCTTAACGTAAATATCCTTAGAAACTTTTGGTACTTTTTGTTCAAATCTATAGACTTTATAACGACTAAGCCCCAAAAGTCTGTATCAGGCCCAGTCCCCAATACCATATATTGTTTCATTCTGAAAGTAACTCCCCTTTTTCCCTTGGAATGGAGATCTTGGAATGTGAGGCGTGGATCCAGGTATTCTTACCTTGGACTGTTACAGCAGTAACATATGATATGGGGCCGGATCCAGAACTACGTCCATCTTCCATAGACGGACGTAGATCACTAAACAGTAGCTACTGCGCATGCATAGTAGCTATTGTACGTAATCTGCGTATCGTTTTGATACGTAGATTGCGTATATGCGGTCTTTTAGTCTATGGGAGACGGACGTAGTTCTGGATCCGACCCATGGTCCTTTACATCTGGGATCCAGTCTTCTCCTCACGTGTCTTTTTAGATAGCCCCAATCTCTAACCTGCAGAGGATGCGTGCTCTCTGAATTATCAGAGTCTGGAAGAAAAACTTTTACATGCAGGTTAGTCAATTGGCTTGTTAATGCTTGCATATAACCTGCAAGATCACCATGAGCATGCTGCAATTCCTGTGCAAAATAACGACCTGTTTTTTGGTAATGAACCAAACAATATCTCATAAAGAGATAATGCACTGCAAACAATGCTATGGGTAAACACTCTGGTCCTGGTTTCATAAAATCCTGCTGTTCTTGATTGGTTTCAATGCTGCTGTCTTCGCAGTGACATCTGCTAAGGTGTTTCCTTTTGCTTCTTCTGTCTTTGCTTTGGTGTGAGCTTGAGTCTTGATCACTGCTTCTTGCAATGGAGGTTCTAGTGCTCTGGTTAGTCTTTTGATGAGTGCTGCATGTTGTATGGGCTTGCCTGTTGAGGTTTTAAAGTATCTACTTTTCCAGACACTGGCATAGTCATGTGCAACTCTCCAAGCATACCTTGAATCTGTGCAGATGTTTGCTGTTCCTTCTTCTGCCATCTCCAATGC
Source organism: Limnodynastes dumerilii (assembly GCA_011038615.1). Taxonomy (NCBI): domain Eukaryota; kingdom Metazoa; phylum Chordata; class Amphibia; order Anura; family Limnodynastidae; genus Limnodynastes; species Limnodynastes dumerilii. The sequence continues at coordinate 17,956 of WWET01008836.1, forward strand.
TCTGATGAGAGCCATGAGTTCCGCTGCTTGGGCTTTAGCCTGTGCCTCCTCCTCCTCTGCCTTTAGCTTAAGGCGTCCGGCTTCTTCTACCTGCTGCGTGAAAGGGCGGCTTCGTGTTCAGCCCTCGCTCTTTCGGCCTTCTCATCAGCTCTCCGCTTGCTCTCCTGGGTCTCCTTGGCAATGTTCTTCAGTTTCTGAAGTTCTAGCTCCAAGTTAGACTTACCAGAAGAGACCTTTTCAAAGTTTATCTTTCTTCTATGACCCTCCTTTGCTTCACAGTCTTGTCCACAATATGCTTCTGCCGCTCCAGCTCGCTCTCTGAGGACTGTTTCAGCTGCAGGATTTTCTCTTCAATGTCTTGCATGTGTTGAGTAGCTGGAGGCAAAGGTTTAGCTTCCAGGACCTCATAATTAGTGACCACCGCATAGCCGGTATGACACGTTCCATCAGTATAGTAACTGGAACCATCGGTGAAAAAGAAAAATTTGGGTTATGCATTTGCTGTTCAGACAGATTAGCACATGCTCTCTTTGTGACCGGCATGGGGTGTCACACTATCCACAATCCTTTTGACCTGTTACCTCTTGTCTTTGCCTGGATTGTCTCTCCCTCCTTTTGAATCGTCAGATTCACACACATATGGCAGGAGTGTTGCAGGGTTGAGTACTGTGCTTCGCTTTATGGTCACGTTAGAAGAATGACTGAGTGCTACTTCATAACTTGTTAGCCTCGCTGCTGAAAGATGTTTAGTACTTGCCTGATGCAGGATCTCTGCACAGCATTTGGTCAGTGGATGATCCAATATGATGTCTGTGCACTTGTCCTTCAGAACTGCTGCTGCTGCTACTGCACACACACACATAGGGGATCCCATGATGACAGAGTCCAATCCTGTAGAGTAGTAAGCAATTGGTCTTTGCTTACCTCCATGTCCTTGTGTAAGTACTCCTACAGCGTGTCCTCTGTGTTCATGATCTGGTCCATGATGTGGTTGTCCTCTTAGTCCTGAATCTACATGTGAATGGCTGCTTTTTGCTCCTCACTGTTCTGCTCCTTGGTGAGAGGATACTGCTTGATGAAAATAGGGACTGTACCTGGTTTAAGAATCAGCACTACCATGGTTACCTTCAATTGTCCCACATCTTTATTCCCTCTTGCCCAAAGTTTGGAGGGCACCTCTAACTGCAGCCTTATCTTCTTAATCCTGGTGTCATCTCTCATCATCCAATGAATGGTAGTAATCCACCTCTTGTTCCATCTCCTATAAGGATATTTAAACCTGCACAACCTGGAGAATTACCTTTTTACTTCTTTTTGAGGTTAATGGGCTGTCCGGTAAGGCCTGTTGCTGAGTAGTGAGGGTTGATGGCACATCTTCCTCCTTTAAGACAGTTTGGCTTACCCCCGTATCAATGAGACTGTATAACGTTTCCTGTAGGTAAGGTAATAGGTATAAGATTGTCAGGTTTCTTACCAGCCGTGTCCCATGGGATTACATTTACTCAAGTCCACTTCCCCTGAACATGAGGGTTGTTCTGGGTCCACAAATTGATGACATGAATAACAATAAAACCATCTTTCATCCACACAACATCCGCATGAATCACATTTCCTTTATGGGGGAAAATTACCCTCTGGTTCTGTCCAGTCGTCTGGTCTCATGTGTTTGGTTGGGAGTTCCCCTTTGTAATTGAATTATTCTACCCTATAATGTGTAGTTATTCGTTCTGGTGTGTCTATCTTTATTGGGCTAGTGTCTTGCATCTGTGGTGTGTCTATGGACAGACCTGAAATCTGACCACTATGTGTGGGGGGAAGGCAAAATCAATGCTGCCCCTTCCTCTTCCTCCAGAGTTTCACTCACACTTAACAAAATAGACACTTTATCCTCTAGCCTGTTTTTAACAATCCACCTTGTATATTTTGTCCTGAAATCTTTCCATTTGGCTGAATCTAACACACCTTCGGAAGGGAAACCTGCCCTTTTGTATACATTCTGCATTCCCTTAATGGCTTCTTTACCCTCCTTAGACTGGACAATATCCTTAGGTGAGAGCGACTCACTTTTACTTCAACCAGCCCCCATTATACTGAATATAAATATTCCACCTTATGTATAATAGGTTAAATCCTTATGCTGATAGACTTTTATTGTCCATCTCTCAAAATCAAACAAATTCCTGCGTCTCCTGGTCTATTTTACCAAGACCTCCTCTAACTGTCAAACATGGTAACTGATTTAATGTGTCAGTATTAGAACAAAATAAATTCAAATGCTGATTTTTACCAATAGTATGCTTGTATATCTCTGAAAAGTTTCACCCTGGTATTGCTTAACAATAGATTCTTCAGTATGATGCCCTGTTATCACAACACCATTCGACCTGTCAGTATCAGTAGAATTATGAGCTGATCCCAAAAATATACCTGGTATTCCAGATAAACAACCACTACCTATTAACTCTTTGGTATCCATCAAAATGCCAAAATATAACACCTTTGCACCAATTACAACCAAAACTGTTTGTGTAAATTTCTGACCTTTGTTCCTGTTCAGCCATTAACTACCATCACTGGTAACATTCTAACCTTACTAACAGACATACAGACATAAACTGATACCATGACATAAAACATTGAAACAGTGGTGAATTTACCAGGTAATATTCAGGTCCTCATAAAACAAACTTTAAAACACCCACTGTATTTTCCAAAAAGTTTTAACCACAAGTTTCCCCTGACTCAGGCAACATATTCTTTGTCATTGTAATTAAATAATTTCCTGGAGCACAACAATTGTCAATTCTCTTTTTTGCTCCCTTAGTTAAACAACAGCAAGTTATTCTACCTTAAAATTACTGACAAAAATAAAATCACAGAAAACATCAGTTCCCAATCATTGTACCAATGAAACATTACTAAACCTGATTGACCTCTCCAAGATCCTTTCTCACATTTCCTTTGTACGGCATGTGGACCCACTTCTTCACGGACTATATAGGGGTGCGTCCACCCCTATTAGAGGTTCCCCTTCTGCCTTCCTAATGACAATATTTTATTTTACCCCACCAGGCCAAATATCAGACTATTTATCACTGGAGATGGGAATGGGTTTACCTCTGTGTTTTAGTTATCTATTACGTTTGTAACTATCCGCATGCTATCTACGTTGTGATTCCTCACTGTCTTCTATCACTTGTTCCACTATAGCCTCAAAACATATGGAATGTGGACAGAAAATTTCTCTGATCCTGACTGACTTGTTATGATCTCAAAGTTCTGACCTTCCTTAGGTACACAGTAACTGTGATATCCTGTTGTTAGAATACCCCTAATCACTCCCTTCTCATGCCCCCACACCTTATCAATGTGCCCTTGTGTTTCCACAATTACCTTTTTCAGTTTTGCATATGAACACTTCAGACTGCCATTGCAACATCTACACCCATATGGAGTGTCTAAATCACAATCACTATCACTGTCT
>WWET01008838.1:0-20338 GCA_011038615.1 Limnodynastes dumerilii
ATAATACGTGACTTATAGAGCGATATAATACGTTATTTATAGAGCGATATAATACGTGATTTATACTTTTGTGATTAGCGCAAGCTCCGAGAACAGAAAGTAAAACCAATCGCTCAAAGATCCAGTTTGCAGGTGGGAGGAGTTTATTATGCGAATTTACCGTAAAGGCGGAGATTCAGCTTGCTGAGAGATACTGACTAATGATTCGCTGCTATGATAAGTGGTGGATCTACAATATAAAGGCAGGGTGTGGTCTCACGGATGCGTTGGATAGAGGCGGGGAGCCGCGCTCGTGCTGCGTTCAGGCCGATTGATTCTTAGGGCCAGATTTACTAAACTGTGGGTTTGGGAAAGTGGAGATGTTGCCCATAGCAACCAATCAGAACTTAGCCCTCACTTTCCTATTACATACTAGAGAATGTCAGCTAGGGTCTGATTGGTTGCTATGGGCAACGTCTCCACTTTTCCAAACCCGCAGCTTAGTAAATCTGGCCCTAAGAATCTGTTCCTATATTACCAACATTATGTGCAGTAATTCATGGTAACAGACACGTTTTCCTTGGCTTCCTAGAGCAGATAAACGCTGATTGCTGATTGGTTGATTCGGTTGTGAAAATTTTAATATATAAAGTTCTCCACAATCCCCCAAAATGTCAGATCAGATGAGAAATACTCATATAGAAGCAAAACAAGAAACACCACCTAGAGAAACCCCCAGCCGGCCCTCCGAGCTGTCCCCTGCGGCCCTCAGCCCAGTGTGTGTGTTGCTGCTGGTGACGCTGGTGCACGGTGCTGTGGAGTCCTGTTCTCTGATTCACGGTATTGTTCTTACTGCGATTATAGTTAGTGTGCGGCCCTTTGTATGGTTACAGGATGACTGATGGCAGAGCGAGGGCTCTGGGGTGTGCACTGACTGGGAAGACAGACCTGTCACTGCGCTGATTTATGACCCACACCAAGAATCGTAGCAGAGGATAATCAGTGCTGAACAGCCGCAGCCTTAATATGATGACTCTGCAGGCCCCAGAACCTGCTGACTGCACAGCTCTGCTACAACACAACACTGCTACAACACAGCTACAACACAGCACTGCTACAACACAACACTGCTACAACACAGCCACAACACAACACTGCTACAACACAACACTGCTACAACACAACACTGCTACAACACAACACTGCTACAACACAACGCTGCTACAACACAACGCTGCTACAACACAGCGCTGCTACAACACAACACTGCTACAACACAGCTACAACACAACACTGCTACAACACATCGCTGCTACAACACAGCGCTGCTACAGCGCTGCTACAACACAGCTACAACACAGCTACAACACAACACTGCCACAACACTGCCACAACACTGCTACAACACTACGCTGCCACAACACTGCTACAACACTGCTACAACACATCGCTGCTACAACACAGCTACAACACATCGCTGCTACAACACAACACTGCTACAACACAGTGCTGCTACGTTACAATGCTGCCACAACACTGCTACAACACATCGCTGCTACAACACATCGCTGCTACAACACAACGCTGCTACAACACAGTGCTGCTATGCTACAATGCTGCCACAACACTGCTACAACACTGCCACGCTACAACACAATGCTGCTACAACACTGCTACAACACAGCGCTGCTACGCTACAATGCTGCCACAACACTGCTACAACACTGCCACGCTACAACAACACAACACTGCTACAACACAACGCTGCTACAACACAACACTGCTACAACACAACGCTGCTACAACACTGCTCTGCTACAACACTGCCACAACACTGCCACAACACAACACAGCTACAACACAGCTACAACACAACACAGCTACAACACTGCTACAACACAGCGCTGCTACAACACTGCGCTGCTACAACACTGCTACAACACAGCGCTGCTACAACACTGTCACAACACTGCGCTGCTACAACACTGCGCTGCTACAACACAGCTACAACACAGCGCTGCTACAACACTGCGCTGCTACAACACAGCTACAACACAGCGCTGCTACAACACTGCCACAACACAGCGCTGCTACAACACTGCCACAACACAGCGCTGCTACAACACTGCCACAACACTGCGCTGCTACAACACAGCGCTGCTACAACACAGCACTGCTACAACACTGCCACAACACAGCACTGCTACAACACTGCCACAACACAGCACTGCTACAACACAGCGCTGCTACAACACTGCTACACACAGTGCTGCTACAACACTGCCACAACACTGCGCTGCTACAACACAACACTCCTACAACACAGCACTACCACAACACAGCACTGCCACAACACTGCTACAACGCAGTACTGCTACAACACTGCCACAACACAGCACTGCTACAACACATCGCTGCTACAACACTGCGCTGCTACAACACAACACTGCTACAACACAGCGCTGCTACAACACTGCCACAACACTGCGCTGCTACTACACTGCCACAACACTGCGCTGCTACAACACAACACTGCTACAACACAGCTACAACACTGCGCTGCTACAACAAAACACTACAACACTGCCACAACACAGCGCTGCTACAACACAGCGCTGCTACAACACAGCGCTGCCACAACACAGTGCTGCTACGCTACAATGCTGCCACAACACTGCCACGCTACAACACAACACTGCCACAACACATGATAGAAGGGAGATCCCAGCGACTGATCAATCACACACAGTCTATATGATAGAAGGTGATCCCAGCGACTGATCAATCACACACAGTCTATATGATAGAAGGGAGATCCCAGTGACTGATCAATCACACACAGTCTATATGATAGAAGGGAGATCCCAGCGACTGATCAATCACACACAGTCTATATGATAGAAGGTGATCCCAGAGACCAATCAATCACACACAGTCTATATGATAGAAGGTGACCCCAGCGACTGATCAATCACACACAGTCTATATGATAGAAGGTGATCAATCACACACAATGATTATTATTGATAAGGTTTATATAGAGGTGCTATAAAGCATCCTCAGCGCTGCAGTGACACACAGAATATACAAATGACATCATGTGAATGGTTCTATGGACATTGTTCTCTTATAATAAATATACCGTCCAGGGTCGTCTGCTCCCTTTATACATCAATGGATCTATTATCATAGAGCACATGGGGGAGACTTTAATAGTGGGAGCTCCCAGAGGACATGAATTAACGCATTTCTCAGAATCTCCGACGTGAAACCATCCCCCTCCCACTTACCCTCATCTACAGTGTAATGAGTCCTGTATTTTCCAATACCCCCTTTATATGGGTCACAGGCACCCTCATGTGTCATATAGAGTGTTAGCTTGTGAGTCGAGGCGTCTTCCCCGCAGTCATGCTTGTTCTATATTACAGAGCTGTGTATAATATTCTGACACTGGTAATAAATGAAAAATAAGGCAATTGGTCTGATCTGGGAGGACGCGGGGGTATGACGAATACGTCTCAGGGAATACGGAGATTAACGCCAGCGTCTCCACTAATAACGCCGGCGGTCTCTCTCCTTTGTATTCAGCACTTTCATGGGGTAAGACGGGTTTAATGAGCTTGCATTTCTAGGAGGCAATGACAGCAGACACGGGACGAAGCCACCAGTGGCCTCATTATTTCACCCCCTGATCTGAGAGGCGCTGCGATTTCCTCTAGGTCAGATGTACTAATTACCTGCCCCGGCCGCGGTATTGATCGGGAGAGGCTTCTGTGCTCAGGCTTTTTCTCTGCCGTGTAACATAAACCAGCCATGAAATATTAAATATTCCGCTTCTCAGCCCAGATAATCGATACGTCTCTGACCGATAGCAAGGACTGAGCAGCCATAAGAGAAACGCACGAGGAAAACGCGTCCACGCAACCCGAGGCGCTGCCGTCCTGTGTGCGATCGGCTCTTGGGATGTTTAATAATAAGATAAAAGGCAAAAACTGCAGAATTAATGAAGATTTCTGAATGCATGAAATTCAAGCATAAGCGAAACGTCGCTAAGAATAACAGCGACTTCCTTCCCGCGTGACGCCGTTACACGCTACTTGTGTTTATGGCAAGTAGGAAAAATCTTTAGAATGATTCTAGAGAAAACACATTATATCGACGTTTTCATGCATTGAGCAGAGAGGCTCTGACTGGCCCCTCTGAGCTCTGTCTGCCTGCGCTTGTGTAACGGTGATTGTATCTGGAAGCCATTCTTGTTTGCGAATGAGTGAGATTTGGGAAAGCGCACAGTGATTTGTAGGAGGACGGCCAATGAACACATGAATGCTATACAGCATGTACACAAGCCTATGTTTTAATGGCTGTCTTTCGAGAAGGATGATACTTAAATGGACACGTTTCTTTCTCATAGCTTTTTAATCCTGTAAGAAGGCACAGAATCATTGATATTTTCCTTCATTCTTATAGTACATACAGCAGATAGAAACACAAGGCACAGAATCATTGATATTTTCCTTCTTTCTTATAGTACATACAGCAGATAGAAACACAAGGCACAGCGGAAACATATTCTATTCTCTTCAAGGTCAACCGAAAGACTATAATCAAGATAATGTGACGCAACACACAAGCTGCCATTTTATCAGTTAGCAGGTAAGGAGTCCCTGGCTTCAGCCATGTTACCGGCGGCTCAGCTTAATAATGAATGAGCCGCATTCTCCTGTACACTCCCTTATTGGGGCCACTGTCATGTGGAAGGCACTGTGTGGGGTGCAATTAAAGTCTGCAAAGGACAGATGAAGCTTCATTCATATCATACGTAATACTTATTTGCATCTTATTAACGTGTCTTTCTAGGCCGTGGTTCTTGTAATTATTGCAGTAAGTGAAGAGTTTTCTCTGAACACAAATAAATTCCTCATAATTGGGTGAACTCCCTACAGCCCCTCACTAAATAGAAAATACGGAGGTGTTGCCCATAGCAACCAGTAATGCTTCCAGCTAAACGGTAACTACTATCTGATTTTTCTGCTTAGAAGCTTCTATGGATAATTCAGTAAATATTTACCAGCAACAAATCAAAATATTACCCAATGTGACCAAAAGCATCATTTTAGTCGCTAAAGAAATAAACAGCATTTAAAAAAAAATTTACTTAAGAAAAAACAAAAAAGTTCAGAAAAACGAGGCAGAGCTCGCAATCCGCAGAGCGCACGTGTCTCAGAGCAGGATTCACAGCATAGTGGTAAAAAATAATCAGATCCGAAGAGCGGCCATCTTACAACCAATCAACATCCGGCGTTTGTCAGGAATGTTGGCGTAGCCGGTAATATGGCTGCCAGGCGCTGGCGCCAGGATAACGGCTCTCTTCCTGCTCTCCGGGTAAATGACGGCGATTCTCTTTGGTTTATAGCTGACTGGCAAGGTTCAGGGCTCAATAACGCGAAGGCATCTTGTCCGGTTCGCTGGCCGCATCCGCATGGTCAATGGTTTGATAAGTGCTGCGATCGCGTGAGACGGTGAGGTACCCTGCATATAGAGGACAGGAGACAAATGAGAAAGGAGAAGAGCACGAAGTCCTATTTATCCCAACTGTTCTACTATGTTATCCTCTACCACCGCACAGGCCAGGTCACTCATCAGCCACCCTCACTCATCACTTCTACTTTACTTATACATGTCACACACCACAGAGACTAGAGGAAGTGACACAGGACATGCACCATTTTACCTGCCCTTCTCTGCTCCAAGCTATACATGTTACTCCCTCTAGTCTGTCTCTATGTTGTGTGTCACAGGCCATGTACCATTTTACACCTCCTCTATTCTAGGTGAGGTCATACATATGATCTATAATGGGGCATCACTACTTCTCTCTTTTTGCCACTAATTCCTCTACAAATGTTACCAAGCATCAGACTTTCCTTTCTCATTGCATTGTTACATTGCTTAGCTACCTTTAAGTCACGTGAAATAATGACTCCTAGATCCTTTTTCTCCTCTTATTCTGTAATGGAGTGATTTATGATATATTGGGCTTTTCGAATTTTTGCACCCCAAGTGCATGATTTTTAATTTTTTGACATTAAACTGTAGTTGCCACACTTTTGACCATTCCTCTAGTCTACCTAGATCATCCCTCATTATGTGTCCCACTCCTGGCGTGTCTACACTGTTACATATCTTTGTGTCATCTGCAAAAAGGCATATTTTCTTTTAATACCTGCTCCTCAGTGAAAGTAGAAGTAATTGTCTCCTTTGTATTCATAGTTTTTCTATTTAAAAGCTGTCCCTTCCCCTCTCTTTCTTTTGTGAATATTGAACAGAAATACTTGTTTAGATGATCTGCAACAGCCCTTTCACCCTCAACAAGACTCCCACTCTTCATTTTGAGCCTCACTATGGGCCTGATCCAGCGCTACGAAAAATTCGCACGACGGGCGAATGCGAAAATACGCTCGTCGTATCAACCTACACGCCCCTAGCACTCCCATAGTAAAGTCCCTGCTTACGGCGGCTATACCCTACACTGGGTACGACCGTCGGCCGTACGAAAATTCGCAGAGAATACGCTGAGAAAATACGCTTAGCACGCCCATACTGTACAATTTAAATGGCTACCCCCGCCTCCCAGTAGTAAAACGGGCGCCCAGCCGACCATCGTAAAAAAAATACGCCCAGCGAGCGCATACTGATTCCTCTCCCTATACACCCAGCATCTGACCTGTCTTTCTCATGGCTGTGTTGCATGGCTGTGTTGCATGGCTGTGTTGCATGGCTTGGCTGCCTTTATGTCACATGAGATAATGACGCCTTGATCCCTCTCCTCAGTAGATGCTGATCTATGGCTGTTCCTGATATATTCAGCTTTTGGGATTTTTGCCTTTGCTGCGGTCTGCATAGAGTAGATCAGTCATTGTGATCAGTAACAGACACATCGATCACTCACCAAAATTGATATTACATTCTCCCCCTCGCTCCACGTACATGTGGTAAATGAAGAAACAGGACAGGGGTTTGAGTATGAGACTGAGGATAGCCATTCCCCCGCTAAACCGAAACAGGTCCCGTGCCGAGGTCTTCTCCGTGCTCGCCTCAGCAGCCGCAAAGTAAAGGGCTAAGATGAGTATATCCAGGACGATGGTGGTGGTCATGCCAACCAGGAACTGCAAATCAGAGCGAAACGCGTCAGTCACAGCTCCAGGGAGAGAAATGAGGCCAAGTCATCATCTTACCATGAAAATGGCATCAACAGAGTCTTTCTGTACAACTGCCCAGATGCCCATGGCCAGGACGGAGAGGTTTGCCAGGTAATAGCCATTCGGAAGCCATTGGAAGATACAAGCGCTGCAAGACGTACAACAGAACCATTGAAGACGGATAATACAATGAGTGATAATAATATTATACCATCGGCGCTGACACCTAACCCTGCCGGGAACCCAATCAATGAACCAAAACTAACATTTCTATAGACCCGGCCGTGAAACTACGAATCCCAGCATGCTTTGTCAGGGGTCAGCTATGCTGAAGCAGTTGCAGCATGCTGGGACATGTAGTTTCATCACACCTGGAGAGTCACAGGGCAGCCAGGCCTGGCGTCAAAGCACAGGAGGGAAAATATACAGAGCGGAACTGGAGAAAGGACCTGGAACAGAGAGCAAAGGGTGGAGTAGAGTTCAAGAGAATATAAACCTGGAAGTAAGAACATCAGAGAAAAGCATGGAGCGGATTTATTAGAGGAACATGGACCTGAACAAGGGACCACCAGTAAGAATTACCAGCATTACCAGTATAAACCAGTACCAGCCCTATGCCCTCCAGTGATGATCACCAGTATAGACCAGTACCCCCAGTCTATATACACATAACAGACCTGCCCCCAGTCTATATACACATAACAGACCTGCCCCCAGTCTATATACACATAACAGACCTGCCCCCAGTCTATATACACATAACAGACCTGCCCCCAGTCTATATACACATAACAGACCTGCCCCCAGTCTATATACACATAACAGACCTGCCCCCAGTCTATATACACATAACAGACCTGCCCCCAGTCTATATACACATAACAGACCTGCCCCCAGTCTATATACACATAACAGACCTGCCCCCAGTCTATATACACATAACAGACCTGCCCCCAGTCTATATACACATAACAGACCTGCCCCCAGTCTATATACACATAACAGACCTGCCCCCAGTCTATATACACATAACAGACCTGCCCCCAGTCTATATACACATAACAGACCTGCCCCCAGTCTATATACACATAACAGACCTGCCCCCAGTCTATATACACATAACAGACCTGCCCCCAGTCTATATACACATAACAGACCTGCCCCCAGTCTATATACACATAACAGACCTGCCCCCAGTCTATATACACATAACAGACCTGCCCCCAGTCTATATACACATAACAGACCTGCCCCCAGTCTATATACACATAACAGACCTGCCCCCAGTCTATATACACATAACAGACCTGCCCCCAGTCTATATACACATAACAGACCTGCCCCCAGTCTATATACACATAACAGACCTGCCCCCAGTCTATATACACATAACAGACCTGCCCCCAGTCTATATACACATAACAGACCTGCCCCCAGTCTATATACACATAACAGACCTGCCCCCAGTCTATATACACATAACAGACCTGCCCCCAGTCTATATACACATAACAGACCTGCCCCCAGTCTATATACACATAACAGACCTGCCCCCAGTCTATATACACATAACAGACCTGCCCCCAGTCTATATACACATAACAGACCTGCCCCCAGTCTATATACACATAACAGACCTGCCCCCAGTCTATATACACATAACAGACCTGCCCCCAGTCTATATACACATAACAGACCTGCCCCCAGTCTATATACACATAACAGACCTGCCCCCAGTCTATATACACATAACAGACCTGCCCCCAGTCTATATACACATAACAGACCTGCCCCCAGTCTATATACACATAACAGACCTGCCCCCAGTCTATATACACATAACAGACCTGCCCCCAGTCTATATACACATAACAGACCTGCCCCCAGTCTATATACACATAACAGACCTGCCCCCAGTCTATATACACATAACAGACCTGCCCCCAGTCTATATACACATAACAGACCTGCCCCCAGTCTATATACACATAACAGACCTGCCCCCAGTCTATATACACATAACAGACCTGCCCCCAGTCTATATACACATAACAGACCTGCCCCCAGTCTATATACACATAACAGACCTGCCCCCAGTCTATATACACATAACAGACCTGCCCCCAGTCTATATACACATAACAGACCTGCCCCCAGTCTATATACACATAACAGACCTGCCCCCAGTCTATATACACATAACAGACCTGCCCCCAGTCTATATACACATAACAGACCTGCCCCCAGTCTATATACACATAACAGACCTGCCCCCAGTCTATATACACATAACAGACCTGCCCCCAGTCTATATACACATAACAGACCTGCCCCCAGTCTATATACACATAACAGACCTGCCCCCAGTCTATATACACATAACAGACCTGCCCCCAGTCTATATACACATAACAGACCTGCCCCCAGTCTATATACACATAACAGACCTGCCCCCAGTCTATATACACATAACAGACCTGCCCCCAGTCTATATACACATAACAGACCTGCCCCCAGTCTATATACACATAACAGACCTGCCCCCAGTCTATATACACATAACAGACCTGCCCCCAGTCTATATACACATAACAGACCTGCCCCCAGTCTATATACACATAACAGACCTGCCCCCAGTCTATATACACATAACAGACCTGCCCCCAGTCTATATACACATAACAGACCTGCCCCCAGTCTATATACACATAACAGACCTGCCCCCAGTCTATATACACATAACAGACCTGCCCCCAGTCTATATACACATAACAGACCTGCCCCCAGTCTATATACACATAACAGACCTGCCCCCAGTCTATATACACATAACAGACCTGCCCCCAGTCTATATACACATAACAGACCTGCCCCCAGTCTATATACACATAACAGACCTGCCCCCAGTCTATATACACATAACAGACCTGCCCCCAGTCTATATACACATAACAGACCTGCCCCCAGTCTATATACACATAACAGACCTGCCCCCAGTCTATATACACATAACAGACCTGCCCCCAGTCTATATACACATAACAGACCTGCCCCCAGTCTATATACACATAACAGACCTGCCCCCAGTCTATATACACATAACAGACCTGCCCCCAGTCTATATACACATAACAGACCTGCCCCCAGTCTATATACACATAACAGACCTGCCCCCAGTCTATATACACATAACAGACCTGCCCCCAGTCTATATACACATAACAGACCTGCCCCCAGTCTATATACACATAACAGACCTGCCCCCAGTCTATATACACATAACAGACCTGCCCCCAGTCTATATACACATAACAGACCTGCCCCCAGTCTATATACACATAACAGACCTGCCCCCAGTCTATATACACATAACAGACCTGCCCCCAGTCTATATACACATAACAGACCTGCCCCCAGTCTATATACACATAACAGACCTGCCCCCAGTCTATATACACATAACAGACCTGCCCCCAGTCTATATACACATAACAGACCTGCCCCCAGTCTATATACACATAACAGACCTGCCCCCAGTCTATATACACATAACAGACCTGCCCCCAGTCTATATACACATAACAGACCTGCCCCCAGTCTATATACACATAACAGACCTGCCCCCAGTCTATATACACATAACAGACCTGCCCCCAGTCTATATACACATAACAGACCTGCCCCCAGTCTATATACACATAACAGACCTGCCCCCAGTCTATATACACATAACAGACCTGCCCCCAGTCTATATACACATAACAGACCTGCCCCCAGTCTATATACACATAACAGACCTGCCCCCAGTCTATATACACATAACAGACCTGCCCCCAGTCTATATACACATAACAGACCTGCCCCCAGTCTATATACACATAACAGACCTGCCCCCAGTCTATATACACATAACAGACCTGCCCCCAGTCTATATACACATAACAGACCTGCCCCCAGTCTATATACACATAACAGACCTGCCCCCAGTCTATATACACATAACAGACCTGCCCCCAGTCTATATACACATAACAGACCTGCCCCCAGTCTATATACACATAACAGACCTGCCCCCAGTCTATATACACATAACAGACCTGCCCCCAGTCTATATACACATAACAGACCTGCCCCCAGTCTATATACACATAACAGACCTGCCCCCAGTCTATATACACATAACAGACCTGCCCCCAGTCTATATACACATAACAGACCTGCCCCCAGTCTATATACACATAACAGACCTGCCCCCAGTCTATATACACATAACAGACCTGCCCCCAGTCTATATACACATAACAGACCTGCCCCCAGTCTATATACACATAACAGACCTGCCCCCAGTCTATATACACATAACAGACCTGCCCCCAGTCTATATACACATAACAGACCTGCCCCCAGTCTATATACACATAACAGACCTGCCCCCAGTCTATATACACATAACAGACCTGCCCCCAGTCTATATACACATAACAGACCTGCCCCCAGTCTATATACACATAACAGACCTGCCCCCAGTCTATATACACATAACAGACCTGCCCCCAGTCTATATACACATAACAGACCTGCCCCCAGTCTATATACACATAACAGACCTGCCCCCAGTCTATATACACATAACAGACCTGCCCCCAGTCTATATACACATAACAGACCTGCCCCCAGTCTATATACACATAACAGACCTGCCCCCAGTCTATATACACATAACAGACCTGCCCCCAGTCTATATACACATAACAGACCTGCCCCCAGTCTATATACACATAACAGACCTGCCCCCAGTCTATATACACATAACAGACCTGCCCCCAGTCTATATACACATAACAGACCTGCCCCCAGTCTATATACACATAACAGACCTGCCCCCAGTCTATATACACATAACAGACCTGCCCCCAGTCTATATACACATAACAGACCTGCCCCCAGTCTATATACACATAACAGACCTGCCCCCAGTCTATATACACATAACAGACCTGCCCCCAGTCTATATACACATAACAGACCTGCCCCCAGTCTATATACACATAACAGACCTGCCCCCAGTCTATATACACATAACAGACCTGCCCCCAGTCTATATACACATAACAGACCTGCCCCCAGTCTATATACACATAACAGACCTGCCCCCAGTCTATATACACATAACAGACCTGCCCCCAGTCTATATACACATAACAGACCTGCCCCCAGTCTATATACACATAACAGACCTGCCCCCAGTCTATATACACATAACAGACCTGCCCCCAGTCTATATACACATAACAGACCTGCCCCCAGTCTATATACACATAACAGACCTGCCCCCAGTCTATATACACATAACAGACCTGCCCCCAGTCTATATACACATAACAGACCTGCCCCCAGTCTATATACACATAACAGACCTGCCCCCAGTCTATATACACATAACAGACCTGCCCCCAGTCTATATACACATAACAGACCTGCCCCCAGTCTATATACACATAACAGACCTGCCCCCAGTCTATATACACATAACAGACCTGCCCCCAGTCTATATACACATAACAGACCTGCCCCCAGTCTATATACACATAACAGACCTGCCCCCAGTCTATATACACATAACAGACCTGCCCCCAGTCTATATACACATAACAGACCTGCCCCCAGTCTATATACACATAACAGACCTGCCCCCAGTCTATATACACATAACAGACCTGCCCCCAGTCTATATACACATAACAGACCTGCCCCCAGTCTATATACACATAACAGACCTGCCCCCAGTCTATATACACATAACAGACCTGCCCCCAGTCTATATACACATAACAGACCTGCCCCCAGTCTATATACACATAACAGACCTGCCCCCAGTCTATATACACATAACAGACCTGCCCCCAGTCTATATACACATAACAGACCTGCCCCCAGTCTATATACACATAACAGACCTGCCCCCAGTCTATATACACATAACAGACCTGCCCCCAGTCTATATACACATAACAGACCTGCCCCCAGTCTATATACACATAACAGACCTGCCCCCAGTCTATATACACATAACAGACCTGCCCCCAGTCTATATACACATAACAGACCTGCCCCCAGTCTATATACACATAACAGACCTGCCCCCAGTCTATATACACATAACAGACCTGCCCCCAGTCTATATACACATAACAGACCTGCCCCCAGTCTATATACACATAACAGACCTGCCCCCAGTCTATATACACATAACAGACCTGCCCCCAGTCTATATACACATAACAGACCTGCCCCCAGTCTATATACACATAACAGACCTGCCCCCAGTCTATATACACATAACAGACCTGCCCCCAGTCTATATACACATAACAGACCTGCCCCCAGTCTATATACACATAACAGACCTGCCCCCAGTCTATATACACATAACAGACCTGCCCCCAGTCTATATACACATAACAGACCTGCCCCCAGTCTATATACACATAACAGACCTGCCCCCAGTCTATATACACATAACAGACCTGCCCCCAGTCTATATACACATAACAGACCTGCCCCCAGTCTATATACACATAACAGACCTGCCCCCAGTCTATATACACATAACAGACCTGCCCCCAGTCTATATACACATAACAGACCTGCCCCCAGTCTATATACACATAACAGACCTGCCCCCAGTCTATATACACATAACAGACCTGCCCCCAGTCTATATACACATAACAGACCTGCCCCCAGTCTATATACACATAACAGACCTGCCCCCAGTCTATATACACATAACAGACCTGCCCCCAGTCTATATACACATAACAGACCTGCCCCCAGTCTATATACACATAACAGACCTGCCCCCAGTCTATATACACATAACAGACCTGCCCCCAGTCTATATACACATAACAGACCTGCCCCCAGTCTATATACACATAACAGACCTGCCCCCAGTCTATATACACATAACAGACCTGCCCCCAGTCTATATACACATAACAGACCTGCCCCCAGTCTATATACACATAACAGACCTGCCCCCAGTCTATATACACATAACAGACCTGCCCCCAGTCTATATACACATAACAGACCTGCCCCCAGTCTATATACACATAACAGACCTGCCCCCAGTCTATATACACATAACAGACCTGCCCCCAGTCTATATACACATAACAGACCTGCCCCCAGTCTATATACACATAACAGACCTGCCCCCAGTCTATATACACATAACAGACCTGCCCCCAGTCTATATACACATAACAGACCTGCCCCCAGTCTATATACACATAACAGACCTGCCCCCAGTCTATATACACATAACAGACCTGCCCCCAGTCTATATACACATAACAGACCTGCCCCCAGTCTATATACACATAACAGACCTGCCCCCAGTCTATATACACATAACAGACCTGCCCCCAGTCTATATACACATAACAGACCTGCCCCCAGTCTATATACACATAACAGACCTGCCCCCAGTCTATATACACATAACAGACCTGCCCCCAGTCTATATACACATAACAGACCTGCCCCCAGTCTATATACACATAACAGACCTGCCCCCAGTCTATATACACATAACAGACCTGCCCCCAGTCTATATACACATAACAGACCTGCCCCCAGTCTATATACACATAACAGACCTGCCCCCAGTCTATATACACATAACAGACCTGCCCCCAGTCTATATACACATAACAGACCTGCCCCCAGTCTATATACACATAACAGACCTGCCCCCAGTCTATATACACATAACAGACCTGCCCCCAGTCTATATACACATAACAGACCTGCCCCCAGTCTATATACACATAACAGACCTGCCCCCAGTCTATATACACATAACAGACCTGCCCCCAGTCTATATACACATAACAGACCTGCCCCCAGTCTATATACACATAACAGACCTGCCCCCAGTCTATATACACATAACAGACCTGCCCCCAGTCTATATACACATAACAGACCTGCCCCCAGTCTATATACACATAACAGACCTGCCCCCAGTCTATATACACATAACAGACCTGCCCCCAGTCTATATACACATAACAGACCTGCCCCCAGTCTATATACACATAACAGACCTGCCCCCAGTCTATATACACATAACAGACCTGCCCCCAGTCTATATACACATAACAGACCTGCCCCCAGTCTATATACACATAACAGACCTGCCCCCAGTCTATATACACATAACAGACCTGCCCCCAGTCTATATACACATAACAGACCTGCCCCCAGTCTATATACACATAACAGACCTGCCCCCAGTCTATATACACATAACAGACCTGCCCCCAGTCTATATACACATAACAGACCTGCCCCCAGTCTATATACACATAACAGACCTGCCCCCAGTCTATATACACATAACAGACCTGCCCCCAGTCTATATACACATAACAGACCTGCCCCCAGTCTATATACACATAACAGACCTGCCCCCAGTCTATATACACATAACAGACCTGCCCCCAGTCTATATACACATAACAGACCTGCCCCCAGTCTATATACACATAACAGACCTGCCCCCAGTCTATATACACATAACAGACCTGCCCCCAGTCTATATACACATAACAGACCTGCCCCCAGTCTATATACACATAACAGACCTGCCCCCAGTCTATATACACATAACAGACCTGCCCCCAGTCTATATACACATAACAGACCTGCCCCCAGTCTATATACACATAACAGACCTGCCCCCAGTCTATATACACATAACAGACCTGCCCCCAGTCTATATACACATAACAGACCTGCCCCCAGTCTATATACACATAACAGACCTGCCCCCAGTCTATATACACATAACAGACCTGCCCCCAGTCTATATACACATAACAGACCTGCCCCCAGTCTATATACACATAACAGACCTGCCCCCAGTCTATATACACATAACAGACCTGCCCCCAGTCTATATACACATAACAGACCTGCCCCCAGTCTATATACACATAACAGACCTGCCCCCAGTCTATATACACATAACAGACCTGCCCCCAGTCTATATACACATAACAGACCTGCCCCCAGTCTATATACACATAACAGACCTGCCCTTCTATCTGCCCCCAGTCTATATACACATAACAGACCTGCCACCAGTCTATATACACATAACAGACCTGCTCCTATCTGCCCCTCAGTCTATATACACATAACAGACCTGCCCCCAGTCTATATACACATAACACACCTGCCCCCGGTCTATATACACATAACAGACCTGCGCTCTATCTGCCTCTCAGTCTATATACACATACCACCCCTGCCCCTGTGTATCTGCCCCTGTACACATAGCACATAAGTCCTGGTCCCCAGTCCCGGGCTGTACCTTCAGGTTGACAGGCGGCAGCTCCATGTCTCCGCTCCGGGCTGACAGCGGCTGTCACATGACTCCTTTCCGCACCCGGCCGGGGGTGTGGCGCAATGCAGAGTCACGTGACGGGGGCGTTGCTAGGTGACGGCGTCCTGGTCTGCAATGTTATAGAAAAGTTGGCTGGAAAGTGGGATTAAGGCTGCAGCATAGTCATATTCTATTTAATGTCATTGGTTTGCACTCTGCCTCCATGATTAGGCTTTCTAGTACAGTTACTATTAAGATTATCCTGTATAATGTATACTTTGATTTGTGACAGCCTCCCCGGCTGCTGTTGAGGAACTACAAATCCCAGCATGGCCTGCACCCTCCTTACCCAATAAACACTGTTATTACCAGATATAGAATATAATAACCATAAATATAATATATCCCTGGACATAAATACTATTATTATTACTACCAGATATATAATATACTATACTATATTATACTATACTATACTATACTATAATCACCATAAATATAATATATCCCTGGACATTAATACTATTATTATTACCAGATATATAATGTTATAGAACCACCATAAATATAATATATACCTGAACATAAATGCTATTATTATTAGATATATAATATAACATAATCACTATAAATATAATAAATACCTGGATAGAAATACTATTATTATTACCAGATATATAAAATAATATAATGTAATATGTAATATAATATAATAGAATCACCATAAGCTTGGCACTGCCTAGTCTCCTCAGGGACAGTAGGGTCCATCTGACAAATGGTGCGCTGGGGGTACTGGCCAGCACATGCCCAGCTGTTCCCTCTCTTGGTCCCCAGATGCCCATCTAACCACTGTATCCAACCTGGCATAGTCACTGTAGCCCTGTACACAGACCCCAGGGCAAATTTGGCATCACTGGTTACCATGGCAAATTCCTTGGGGGAGTCCAGAGATAATTCTCTCACTCCACGGCAAAGAAAGGCCTGCTATGTGCTCTATCCCTCATCCATAACTTTGATTATGCTATGATTGATGCCCCTTTCAGCCTTGCGCCCTGGGATGTTGCAGTAAGTGGAGCCGTGACTTCAACCTACTCAGCTTCTGCTCCCATGGTCATCACCCCACTGCGCATAACTACCACATACCCCAAATATAATCTGCCAATCAGAAGACATTGAAACAAATGAATTGGTGTGTTTTTGATAACATATTTGGTACATTTCTCTGTTTTTTCAGGAGTCAGAATGAGCCGGCTCCCAATGTCCTCTTCCTGTCTATCCAGTAATATTTCACAAGTAAAGCGCATTGATTATCAGTGATATTGCTGCAGAATAGTAACATACATTATGTATTGTATATACAATAATACAACTCTTCTCCTTCATTGGGATTTATACAGAAGATGAGTGACAAGGACTTATCAGCAATAGGTGTAATGTTGTCTGTTTCCACCCCAGTTTAGCTCCAGAGATTTATTTATATCATGGACTAATATTATCCATTGGGATGCATTTAGTGTTACATATACTCTGGGTAGATTAGTTGATTTATTCACCCTGTTTCCATAACAACTACTTGCAGGCTGCTTTATGTATTAATAAGCGCAGTTTACATTGATTTATTTTAAGCAATGGTGCAATCCCCCTCCCAGAGCAGGACGATAATGGCAAAGAGCAAGAGGTAGCATGTGACTAATGTAATGTTTACCGGGAAGGAATCATGTGTCTTGTCAGGGCTCATTGTGACTTATTCCAAGAAAGCAGCTTTTGTTCAGCGTTTGCTTCGTTGCATCACGTCGGAGTTTCTCAATGTATCTGCTGCTACATGCACCCTGGCATTACCAGTCCTAGACAACCGTCCACACAGGAGCTGGGTGTGTGCGATAGGGGCTATCGGCCAGGGCGCAGCGCTGAGGGGGCCTCCAGTAGGTCATTGTTAAGGTTACATTGGTTTTTAATTGAAGGTTGGGGCACATTTTCCCTTTCTACCCGTGGTGTGGTATTTTCTATCTATGGATATCTTTGTCCACCGGGCATCACACATTCAGCGCAGAGACGCAGTGTAAATATACGAGCGTAAAATGCGGCGCGTGGAATGAAGCATGCGTTTAGTGCAGACGCAGGGAATTCTCCCCGTGTGATGTCATGCTCGCATTTTTGCCGCATTGGCGGTGTGTTTGAATACGGTGTTAGATATATGGTGGTATATGGTGAATTTCCAGGTCCAGCCTCGTGTAACATTTTCGGTGTTAGAGAGACGTTGCGGCAGATTTTCTATGAGTAGAGGTGGTAAAGTTGAACGCCGGTATCCACCTCCACCTGCAGATGTGACAGCTGCTTGGCTCTCCCCCACGCTGCATGCAGTGACAATGGCCCACATACCCCCCTTACTCCACTGGGGGATGGGGGCAGAATCACACTGACCTTTCACCTTCAGATTAACCCCTCATTAGACATCACTGAGAACCGAGAATTGCAGCTGCTCAGTTTATTTACAATAAAAAACCTCACATTTTGGGAATTAATAATCATCAAACCAGCATGTGGTAAAGTTTCTCACAGTCTACAATCCCATTAGTAACCCACCTACTTACACGTATGTAAAAAGTAACACATGGGGGTGTTGAGTGTGTGTCTGTGTGTGTGTATGTCTGTATGTATGTGTGAGTGTGTGTGTGTGAGTGTGTGTGTGAGTGAGTGAGTGTGTGTGAGTGAGTGTGTGTGTGTGTGTGAGAGTGTCTGTGTGTGTGTGTGTGTGTGTCTGTGTGTGTGTGTGTGTGTCTGTGAGTGTGTGTGTCTGTGAGTGTGTGATGTGTGTGTGTGATGGTGTGTGATATTATGTGTGTGTGTGATTGTGTGTGTGTGTGTGTGTGTGTGATATTGTGTGTGTGTGTGATTGTGTGTGTGTGATTGTGTATGTGTGTGATTGTTCATGTGTGTGTGTGATTGTGTTTGTATGTGTGTGTCATTGTGTGTGTGTGTGTGATTGTGTGTGAGTGTGAGTGTGTGTGTGTGTGTGAGTGAGTGTGTCTGTGTGTGATTGTGTGATTGTGTGTGAGTGTGTGTGTGATTGTGTGTGAGTGTGAGTGTGTGTGTGTGTGTGAGTGAGTGTGTCTGTGTGTGATTGTGTGATTGTGTGTGAGTGTGTGTGTGTGTGTGAGTGAGTGTGTCTGTGTGTGATTGTGTGATTGTGTGTGAGTGTGTGTGTGTGAGTGTGTGTGTTTCTGTATTATTCATGTCCTTTACTATATCTAACTCACGCAGTATAAGTACCAGTCACACCAGCTGACCACTCAGGCCTTGGACACTATCTAGAAGAGCTCTACCATGCTTTCATAAATCGCTGTGCATTCTCCTGTGCAGCCATTGATGCAGCCACTGCGGCACAACGTGACGTCTTGTGACAATCCCAATAACAGCAGATTACAGGCAAATGATTGAAGATATTAGGCCGTATTCAGAGATCCGTTTTTTTTATGTACGCAATTATACGCACGGCCGGGACAAGGAAACACCCACCAACACCCTAGACACTCCCCTCTCCCGGAAACTCCCCTCTCCCCGACCCCCCCCTCGTGCGGCACAACGTCTTGTGACAATCCCAATAACAGCAGATTACAGGCAAATGATTGAAGATATTAGGCCGTATTCAGAGATCCGTTTTTTTTATGTACGCAATTATACGCACGGCCGGGACGGGACAACCCCCACCAACACCCTAGACACTCCCCTCTCCCGGACACTCCCCTCTCCCGGACACTCC
>WWET01008840.1:0-17780 GCA_011038615.1 Limnodynastes dumerilii
ATAATACACCCTCTCATTACACTGTATAATACATCCTCTCATTCCAATGTATAATAAGGGCGTTTCCATAAACCTGTCCATATATTACACTAATTCCTCTTTAGCGCGTTTCGCCCACCCTCCCGCGTAGTTCACGCTTGTACGCATCCCATGCCATTGGGCCAGATCCAGAACAACGCTTGTGAGTGAATTTACGCGTGGCGGAGACGTATAATCGTGTTTTGGTAAGTACTGCGCATGTGCACCATAGAAAATACGCTCAGTAGTGTAGCATAATTGTGAACGTATGGGCCATTCACGTATGTGTCATGTAAATACTTACGTGTGGGCGTGCCAATTTTACGTGAGTCCAAAATACGTCTGAAATACGCTATGTAGGCGGGGTTTGTATTTAAAGTGTACAGTATGGGCGTGCTTAGCTGCGTAAATACATGTTGCTCATACGTACGTGTGCGGATCACTGCGGTTACGTGGCCAAAAGTTGAGGTAGGGTTTGGAAAGCGGATCTCGGACAAAATACGTACATTCAAGGGGTGTGACAAGGGGAGTGTATAGAAGGTACGCACACGAAAATACGAATAAACGTAAATTCTGGATCTAGCCCATTGTCAGATGGTTTCCTGTGCGGATGTCTGGTTCAGGAGGCTCGGTCTCTGTTGCTCGGCCATATTGCGCTCCTTGTGCATGGAACACGAGCATTGTGCGTACGGCGATATCCGGTGCACATTAGAGGACGCCTCCCCCTCACCCTGTCTCATCGCTCTGCGGCATGCTGGGAGCAGGAATTATTTATAAGTTACAGATAAATTCCCAGTACAATAACGCTGATAATTACAGGCCCGGAATCCGTAATTATGTGACTGCGAGAAGCTGCGTGTGGTGAGATCACAGATCCGCTTACACAGTCAACGCCAGGGGATCACACAGGACAGAAATACCCCCCGGCATCAGGAGACCCATCAGTCAGCACAGGAGGAGGCTGAGAGTTAGAGACACCAGGAATAGACCTCTACCCGATAATATAGCACGAAACGCTGTCACGATCCTCCTGCTCCATCCCGGTATATACTCCCTGCTCCAATCCACCTGCTCCATCCCGTTATATACTCCCTGTCCTGACCAACCTGCTCCATCCCGGTATATACTCCCTTCCCCGATCCACCTGCTCCATCCCAATATATACTCCCTGCCCCAATCCACCTGCTCCATCCCGGTACATACTCCCTGCTCCAACCCACCTGCTCCATCCCGGTATATACTCCCTGTCCTGACCCACCTGCTCCATCCCGGTATATACTCCCTTCCCCGATCCACCTGCTCCATCCCGGTATATACTCCCTGCCCCAACCCACCTGCTCCATCCTGGTATATACTCCCTGCCCCGATCCACCTGCTCCATCCGTCACTGGTCACTGGTATTATCCCACCCGTTATATACTCCCTGCCCCGACCCACAAGTATATACCGGGATATGGCAGGTGGATCGGAGCAGGGAGTATATACCGGGATAGAGCAGGTGGATCGGAGCAGGGAGTATATACCGGGATGGAGCAGGTGGATTGGAGCAGGGAGTATATACCGGGATGGAGCAGGTGGATCGGAGCAGGGAATATATACCGGGTGGGATAATACCAGTGACGTCCCTTCCCACCAGTGACACCCACCCTGGGCTCTGATCTCAGTTCCAGTAGCCATGTTGCTCAGTTCTCGCACCTTGAACCTGGCCTGTGATATACATGTACAGGGCTGTGGTCGGATTGTTTCCTCGTGTCTGTGATGCCCTGTGTGCGGCACGAGCTGCTTGTATATAAGTTTATTGCCGCTCGTCCTCCCCATTATAACATGGTCAGAGAGGCAGCGGGATGATGATGGGAGGCAGGCGCCTTTGTAGAAGATGATCAGCCGCCATAACGCAAGATGGCGATTAGTGTTCAGCTCGATGTCAGTTTTCCTGTCAGAGCGTGGTGGAGGATGCGCCATAGCGGATGACATCTCTGGTGAGTGACGGGCATCAGGTTCAGTGATAATAAAGTACGGGCGGACTCGGAGCCGCAGCTAGAAATGTTAGCGCAAGGGGCAAAGGGCAAAGAGAATGTGGATCGTGCTGCAGGTTGGCTCTGCCCGGTGGGGGCTACGCTTCAGCTTCTCATAGACGTAGGTACCCGCCGCCCGCTGTTTACACATACAGCTCTGCCCGGTACATGCGCCCATTTCCCTGACATGAGCGTGGCATCCTGCGCACGCTTAATGGAGCCCGTGTTTGCGTTGTGGCCTCTGGTGGTGTCAGGCTTCGAGACAGGGGCCGCATTCAGACGTAAGAGAGTCGCTGAGGTTCCCCTGTCAGTGGGTGAGGGGGCGATGGGGATTCCACAGGGCGGGCTGGGTTACCAGCCACACAAGAGACGCGAAAAATGCCTTGAGAAAGACTTAGGTCGAAACGCGTCGGTCGGTGCTACACATAGGTTGGAGAGGTCGCTTAGAAAGACTGTGGAGGAGATTATAGAAATACCCAGGTACAACATCACACTACATTCTCTAACCGTCCGGTACAGGTCCTTCCCCCTGGGGGGTCATTTTATACTCTGTCATTTATTTATCTTTATTTGTTTGTTTTGATCGTGTTTGAAATGAATATCACTGGTTTCACACATTGGAGGCACTCCATCTTTCTCCTTTCTATCCCTATTATACGGAGGAAACAGTACCATCGGAATAGCAGCACTGAAATTACCTCCCCACATGCTCCGTGTAACCGGATGTGACTTAACAGCCCATACTAAGGAGAAGTGGCGAGCAGAAGCTGCTACACGTAATAGCGAATAACAGCGGTGACCGGTCTGACCGTCTGAAAGAATTTGCCCAGAACTACTGGGTTTGCACCTTCTGAGCTGTAAGCTACGCGATACTCCATATCCTGGACATCGCGTTCATTCATTTATCTCCTCATGAACGGAACATTTGGGACTGTGTTTTGGCTGATACGAGCGGTGAAGGACTTACATGTTACATTGGTTATTTATCGGGCAGCAATCAGTTATATTGCACACTGTGGTCACCCAGACTTTCAGCAGTTTTAGTAATACTTCATTTATTCATTGTATTTCATGCATTTTTTTAGCATCGTTTCTAAACATTTTTTATTTACACTTTTTTCAGCTGTATTTAGCACTTTATAATTAGTTGTATATAGAGATCTTCTCTATTTAATGAGGTTTTTGCACTTTATTCACTTGCAGTTTTAATGTCTGAATTTTCGATATATTTAACGTTTTGAGGTAATAGCACTTAGTTGGCGCAGGGAACCTTTTAAAGTGACTCAGTTGCACATTTTCAGTCTTTTGCATTATTGGTGTAATAAAACACGAGGGCATGGATACAAACTGGAGGGTGACAGGTACAGGAGGGACATTATATAAAGGAAGAGGTGTAATAGAACATGAGGACATGTGTATATACTGGAGGGTGACAGGTACAGGAGGGACATTATATAAAGGAAGACGTGTAATAGAACATGAGGACATGTGTATATACTGGAGGGAGACAGGCACAGGAGGGGACATTATATAAAGGAAAAGGTGTAATAGAACACGAGGACATGTGTATATACTGGAGGGAGACAGGCACAGGAGGGGACATTATATAAAGGAAAAGGTGTAATAGAACACGAGGACATGTGTATATACTGGAGGGAGACAGGCACAGGAGGGGACATTATATAAAGGAAAAGGTGTAATAGAACATGAGGACATGTATATATACTGGAGGGTGACAGGTACAAGAGGGGACATTATATAAAGGAAGAGGAGTAATAGAACATGAGGACATGTGTATATACTGGAGGGCGACAGGTACAGGAGGGGACATTATAGAAAGGAAGAGGTGTAATAGAACATGAGAACATGTGTATATACTGGAGGGTGACAGATACAGGAGGGGACATTATATAAAGGAAGAGATGTAATAGAACATGAGGACATGTGTATACACCGGAGGGTGACAGGTACAGTAATAGAACACGAGGGCATGAATATAAACTGGAGGGTGGTAGATTCAAAGGAAATGTGCGGAAAAATTACTTCACTGAAAGGGTGATAGATAAGTGGAATATTCTCCCATCTGAGGTGGTTGATGCCAGTACAGTAGAACAATTTAAACATGCTTGGGATAAATATAAGGGTATCCTAAATTGTAACCCCAATTGAGGGTAAATAGGGTCTAGGGTCAGTATAGTTTTCAATAAACAAATGGGCAGACTAGATGGGCTATGTGGCTCTTATCTGCCGTCACTTTCTATGTTTCTATGGTTTGGTATATTGTGAGGATTATGCCAGCACTAAGTAGGCTGCAATCACTTTTCCATCTTAGCGCCAGTTGTAGTACGTGTCATTCTTTTTGGGTTACCAGTCACACAGAGTATGTACCGGGAGTATATACCGGGAGACTGATCGCACGGGAGACTGAGGGCAGGGTTATGACAGGGTGACATCGGCGATCACCCCCTCTCCCACGCAGACTGCCAGACCTCTATGTATGGATAACGTATGGAGTGTGACTCCTGGTCAAGGTCTTCTCCCTAAGATTGATTGATTGATTGATTGATTGATTGATTGACTCCTCACTGGACGTCATGGTGACCGGGGGTTTGGGTCAGGTGGTGGATGGATTGTTACATAATCCATGCTTCCAGGGAGATAACCACCAACCAGAATACTCAACACATGACATTATATACATTACACACATTACATAACATACATGACATTACATATACGTGACATACATTACATACATGACATACATGACAGACATTACATGACAGACATTACATGGCAGACATGACATACATGACATACATGACAGACATTACATGGCAGACATTACATGACATATTTACTGTATGTCTGTATGACACATTCACCTCCAGTGTAGCAGCACAGCTGTAAAGAACTAGCTCACCATCTAGTGACAGAGAGGAGTATTGCAGCCTTGTATGTTTTTATACTATACCTTGTAACTTTGTAATGACAGTGTATGTATCACATACATATACAGTAATATGGAGTGTAATGACAGTGTATCAGATACATATACATTAATATGGAGTGTAATGACAGTGTATCACATACATATACATTAATATGGAGTGTAATGACAGTGTATCACATACATATACAGTAATATGGAGTGTAATGACAGTGTATCGCATACATATACATTAATATGGAGTGTAATGACAGTGTATCACATACATATACATTAATATGGAGTGTAATGACAGTGTATCACATACATATACATTAATATGGAGTGTAATGACAGTGTATCACATACATATACATTAATATGGAGTGTAATGACAGTGTAACAGATACATATACATTAATATGGAGTGTAATGACAGTGTAACAGATACATATACATTAATATGGAGTGTAATGACAGTGTAACAGATACATATACATTAATATGGAGTGTAATGACAGTGTAACAGATACATATACATTAATATGGAGTGTAATGACAGTGTAACAGATACATATACATTAATATGGAGTGTAATGACAGTGTAACAGATACATATACATTAATATGGAGTGTAATGACAGTGTATCACATACATATACATTAATATGGAGTGTAATGACAGTGTAACAGATACATATACATTAATATGGAGTGTAATGACAGTGTAACAGATACATATACATTAATATGGAGTGTAATGACAGTGTAACAGATACATATACATTAATATGGAGTGTAATGACAGTGTAACAGATACATATACATTAATATGGAGTGTAATGACAGTGTAACAGATACATATACATTAATATGGAGTGTAATGACAGTGTAACAGATACATATACATTAATATGGAGTGTAATGACAGTGTATCACATACATATACATTAATATGGAGTGTAATGACAGTGTAACAGATACATATACATTAATATGGAGTGTAATGACAGTGTAACAGATACATATACATTAATATGGAGTGTAATGACAGTGTAACAGATACATATACATTAATATGGAGTGTAATGACAGTGTAACAGATACATATACATTAATATGGAGTGTAATGACAGTGTAACAGATACATATACATTAATATGGAGTGTAATGACAGTGTAACAGATACATATACATTAATATGGAGTGTAATGACAGTGTATCACATACATATACATTAATATGGAGTGTAATGACAGTGTAACAGATACATATACATTAATATGGAGTGTAATGACAGTGTAACAGATACATATACATTAATATGGAGTGTAATGACAGTGTAACAGATACATATACATTAATATGGAGTGTAATGACAGTGTAACAGATACATATACATTAATATGGAGTGTAATGACAGTGTAACAGATACATATACATTAATATGGAGTGTAATGACAGTGTAACAGATACATATACATTAATATGGAGTGTAATGACAGTGTATCACATACATATACATTAATATGGAGTGTAATGACAGTGTAACAGATACATATACATTAATATGGAGTGTAATGACAGTGTAACAGATACATATACATTAATATGGAGTGTAATGACAGTGTAACAGATACATATACATTAATATGGAGTGTAATGACAGTGTAACAGATACATATACATTAATATGGAGTGTAATGACAGTGTAACAGATACATATACATTAATATGGAGTGTAATGACAGTGTAACAGATACATATACATTAATATGGAGTGTAATGACAGTGTATCACATACATATACATTAATATGGAGTGTAATGACAGTGTAACAGATACATATACATTAATATGGAGTGTAATGACAGTGTAACAGATACATATACATTAATATGGAGTGTAATGACAGTGTAACAGATACATATACATTAATATGGAGTGTAATGACAGTGTAACAGATACATATACATTAATATGGAGTGTAATGACAGTGTAACAGATACATATACATTAATATGGAGTGTAATGACAGTGTAACAGATACATATACATTAATATGGAGTGTAATGACAGTGTATCACATACATATACATTAATATGGAGTGTAATGACAGTGTAACAGATACATATACATTAATATGGAGTGTAATGACAGTGTAACAGATACATATACATTAATATGGAGTGTAATGACAGTGTAACAGATACATATACATTAATATGGAGTGTAATGACAGTGTAACAGATACATATACATTAATATGGAGTGTAATGACAGTGTAACAGATACATATACATTAATATGGAGTGTAATGACAGTGTAACAGATACATATACATTAATATGGAGTGTAATGACAGTGTATCACATACATATACATTAATATGGAGTGTAATGACAGTGTAACAGATACATATACATTAATATGGAGTGTAATGACAGTGTAACAGATACATATACATTAATATGGAGTGTAATGACAGTGTAACAGATACATATACATTAATATGGAGTGTAATGACAGTGTAACAGATACATATACATTAATATGGAGTGTAATGACAGTGTAACAGATACATATACATTAATATGGAGTGTAATGACAGTGTAACAGATACATATACATTAATATGGAGTGTAATGACAGTGTATCACATACATATACATTAATATGGAGTGTAATGACAGTGTAACAGATACATATACATTAATATGGAGTGTAATGACAGTGTAACAGATACATATACATTAATATGGAGTGTAATGACAGTGTAACAGATACATATACATTAATATGGAGTGTAATGACAGTGTAACAGATACATATACATTAATATGGAGTGTAATGACAGTGTAACAGATACATATACATTAATATGGAGTGTAATGACAGTGTAACAGATACATATACATTAATATGGAGTGTAATGACAGTGTATCACATACATATACATTAATATGGAGTGTAATGACAGTGTAACAGATACATATACATTAATATGGAGTGTAATGACAGTGTAACAGATACATATACATTAATATGGAGTGTAATGACAGTGTAACAGATACATATACATTAATATGGAGTGTAATGACAGTGTAACAGATACATATACATTAATATGGAGTGTAATGACAGTGTAACAGATACATATACATTAATATGGAGTGTAATGACAGTGTAACAGATACATATACATTAATATGGAGTGTAATGACAGTGTATCACATACATATACATTAATATGGAGTGTAATGACAGTGTAACAGATACATATACATTAATATGGAGTGTAATGACAGTGTAACAGATACATATACATTAATATGGAGTGTAATGACAGTGTAACAGATACATATACATTAATATGGAGTGTAATGACAGTGTAACAGATACATATACATTAATATGGAGTGTAATGACAGTGTAACAGATACATATACATTAATATGGAGTGTAATGACAGTGTAACAGATACATATACATTAATATGGAGTGTAATGACAGTGTATCACATACATATACATTAATATGGAGTGTAATGACAGTGTAACAGATACATATACATTAATATGGAGTGTAATGACAGTGTAACAGATACATATACATTAATATGGAGTGTAATGACAGTGTAACAGATACATATACATTAATATGGAGTGTAATGACAGTGTAACAGATACATATACATTAATATGGAGTGTAATGACAGTGTAACAGATACATATACATTAATATGGAGTGTAATGACAGTGTAACAGATACATATACATTAATATGGAGTGTAATGACAGTGTATCACATACATATACATTAATATGGAGTGTAATGACAGTGTAACAGATACATATACATTAATATGGAGTGTAATGACAGTGTAACAGATACATATACATTAATATGGAGTGTAATGACAGTGTAACAGATACATATACATTAATATGGAGTGTAATGACAGTGTAACAGATACATATACATTAATATGGAGTGTAATGACAGTGTAACAGATACATATACATTAATATGGAGTGTAATGACAGTGTAACAGATACATATACATTAATATGGAGTGTAATGACAGTGTATCACATACATATACATTAATATGGAGTGTAATGACAGTGTAACAGATACATATACATTAATATGGAGTGTAATGACAGTGTAACAGATACATATACATTAATATGGAGTGTAATGACAGTGTAACAGATACATATACATTAATATGGAGTGTAATGACAGTGTAACAGATACATATACATTAATATGGAGTGTAATGACAGTGTAACAGATACATATACATTAATATGGAGTGTAATGACAGTGTAACAGATACATATACATTAATATGGAGTGTAATGACAGTGTATCACATACATATACATTAATATGGAGTGTAATGACAGTGTAACAGATACATATACATTAATATGGAGTGTAATGACAGTGTAACAGATACATATACATTAATATGGAGTGTAATGACAGTGTAACAGATACATATACATTAATATGGAGTGTAATGACAGTGTAACAGATACATATACATTAATATGGAGTGTAATGACAGTGTAACAGATACATATACATTAATATGGAGTGTAATGACAGTGTAACAGATACATATACATTAATATGGAGTGTAATGACAGTGTATCACATACATATACATTAATATGGAGTGTAATGACAGTGTAACAGATACATATACATTAATATGGAGTGTAATGACAGTGTAACAGATACATATACATTAATATGGAGTGTAATGACAGTGTAACAGATACATATACATTAATATGGAGTGTAATGACAGTGTAACAGATACATATACATTAATATGGAGTGTAATGACAGTGTAACAGATACATATACATTAATATGGAGTGTAATGACAGTGTAACAGATACATATACATTAATATGGAGTGTAATGACAGTGTATCACATACATATACATTAATATGGAG
The DNA here is from genome assembly GCA_011038615.1 of Limnodynastes dumerilii. Taxonomy (NCBI): domain Eukaryota; kingdom Metazoa; phylum Chordata; class Amphibia; order Anura; family Limnodynastidae; genus Limnodynastes; species Limnodynastes dumerilii. The sequence goes on from WWET01008840.1 coordinate 9,942, forward strand.
TGTAATGACAGTGTAACAGATACATATACATTAATATGGAGTGTAATGACAGTGTAACAGATACATATACATTAATATGGAGTGTAATGACAGTGTAACAGATACATATACATTAATATGGAGTGTAATGACAGTGTAACAGATACATATACATTAATATGGAGTGTAATGACAGTGTAACAGATACATATACATTAATATGGAGTGTAATGACAGTGTAACAGATACATATACATTAATATGGAGTGTAATGACAGTGTATCACATACATATACATTAATATGGAGTGTAATGACAGTGTAACAGATACATATACATTAATATGGAGTGTAATGACAGTGTAACAGATACATATACATTAATATGGAGTGTAATGACAGTGTAACAGATACATATACATTAATATGGAGTGTAATGACAGTGTAACAGATACATATACATTAATATGGAGTGTAATGACAGTGTAACAGATACATATACATTAATATGGAGTGTAATGACAGTGTAACAGATACATATACATTAATATGGAGTGTAATGACAGTGTATCACATACATATACATTAATATGGAGTGTAATGACAGTGTAACAGATACATATACATTAATATGGAGTGTAATGACAGTGTAACAGATACATATACATTAATATGGAGTGTAATGACAGTGTAACAGATACATATACATTAATATGGAGTGTAATGACAGTGTAACAGATACATATACATTAATATGGAGTGTAATGACAGTGTAACAGATACATATACATTAATATGGAGTGTAATGACAGTGTAACAGATACATATACATTAATATGGAGTGTAATGACAGTGTATCACATACATATACATTAATATGGAGTGTAATGACAGTGTAACAGATACATATACATTAATATGGAGTGTAATGACAGTGTAACAGATACATATACATTAATATGGAGTGTAATGACAGTGTAACAGATACATATACATTAATATGGAGTGTAATGACAGTGTAACAGATACATATACATTAATATGGAGTGTAATGACAGTGTAACAGATACATATACATTAATATGGAGTGTAATGACAGTGTAACAGATACATATACATTAATATGGAGTGTAATGACAGTGTATCACATACATATACATTAATATGGAGTGTAATGACAGTGTAACAGATACATATACATTAATATGGAGTGTAATGACAGTGTAACAGATACATATACATTAATATGGAGTGTAATGACAGTGTAACAGATACATATACATTAATATGGAGTGTAATGACAGTGTAACAGATACATATACATTAATATGGAGTGTAATGACAGTGTAACAGATACATATACATTAATATGGAGTGTAATGACAGTGTAACAGATACATATACATTAATATGGAGTGTAATGACAGTGTATCACATACATATACATTAATATGGAGTGTAATGACAGTGTAACAGATACATATACATTAATATGGAGTGTAATGACAGTGTAACAGATACATATACATTAATATGGAGTGTAATGACAGTGTAACAGATACATATACATTAATATGGAGTGTAATGACAGTGTAACAGATACATATACATTAATATGGAGTGTAATGACAGTGTAACAGATACATATACATTAATATGGAGTGTAATGACAGTGTAACAGATACATATACATTAATATGGAGTGTAATGACAGTGTATCACATACATATACATTAATATGGAGTGTAATGACAGTGTAACAGATACATATACATTAATATGGAGTGTAATGACAGTGTAACAGATACATATACATTAATATGGAGTGTAATGACAGTGTAACAGATACATATACATTAATATGGAGTGTAATGACAGTGTAACAGATACATATACATTAATATGGAGTGTAATGACAGTGTAACAGATACATATACATTAATATGGAGTGTAATGACAGTGTAACAGATACATATACATTAATATGGAGTGTAATGACAGTGTATCACATACATATACATTAATATGGAGTGTAATGACAGTGTAACAGATACATATACATTAATATGGAGTGTAATGACAGTGTAACAGATACATATACATTAATATGGAGTGTAATGACAGTGTAACAGATACATATACATTAATATGGAGTGTAATGACAGTGTAACAGATACATATACATTAATATGGAGTGTAATGACAGTGTAACAGATACATATACATTAATATGGAGTGTAATGACAGTGTAACAGATACATATACATTAATATGGAGTGTAATGACAGTGTATCACATACATATACATTAATATGGAGTGTAATGACAGTGTAACAGATACATATACATTAATATGGAGTGTAATGACAGTGTAACAGATACATATACATTAATATGGAGTGTAATGACAGTGTAACAGATACATATACATTAATATGGAGTGTAATGACAGTGTAACAGATACATATACATTAATATGGAGTGTAATGACAGTGTAACAGATACATATACATTAATATGGAGTGTAATGACAGTGTAACAGATACATATACATTAATATGGAGTGTAATGACAGTGTATCACATACATATACATTAATATGGAGTGTAATGACAGTGTAACAGATACATATACATTAATATGGAGTGTAATGACAGTGTAACAGATACATATACATTAATATGGAGTGTAATGACAGTGTAACAGATACATATACATTAATATGGAGTGTAATGACAGTGTAACAGATACATATACATTAATATGGAGTGTAATGACAGTGTAACAGATACATATACATTAATATGGAGTGTAATGACAGTGTAACAGATACATATACATTAATATGGAGTGTAATGACAGTGTATCACATACATATACATTAATATGGAGTGTAATGACAGTGTAACAGATACATATACATTAATATGGAGTGTAATGACAGTGTAACAGATACATAAAGTGAGGGAGAGAGAGAGAGAGAGAGAGAGAGAGAGACAGGAGAGAAAGAGAGAGAGAGACAGGACAAGAGAGAGAGAGAGAGAGAGACAGGACAAGAGAGAGACAGAACAAGAGAGAAAGAGAGAGAGAGAGGACAAGAGAGAGAGACAGGATGAGAGAGAGACAGGACGAGAGAGAGAGAGAGAGAGACAGGACAAGAGAGAGAGAGAGAGAGAGAGAGAGAGAGAGACATGACAAGAGAGAGAGAGAGAGACAGAAAGAGAGAGAGAGACAGGATGAGAGAGAGACAGGACAAGAGACAGGACGAGAGGGACAGGTAGAGAGAGAGATAGAGAGGTCTTGGAGAAAGATTACATTGTATAGGGAGGAGACGAGACAGTTGTACAGAAAGGTGCATATGGAGATGTGTTGTGAGGTCCTGAAAGAGAGAAACTCAGTTTTACAGAGAAGAAAATGCTGCTTCTCTATATGGGGTGTAAGAGGAGAAAACACTAAACAGAGGATCTAGAACAAACTAATCAGATATTTCTCATTTAGTACTAATCCACATAGGACAATAGTAGACGAGAAGCCAATAGTGGGGATATAGAGCTGTATAAGGTTCAGGTATTGGCTGGGTGTCAGCACAAGGACGTCCTTCTCTCTCTGTATCCAGGGTCAGACTCTGAATTGTGGCACTCTGGGGGTCAGGGTCCGGGTTGTGGCCGTCCAGGGGTCAGGGTCTGGGTTGTGGCTCTCCGGGGGTCAGGGTCTGGGTTGTGGCAGTCCAGGGGTCAGGGTCTGGGTTGTGGCAGTCCAGGGGTCAGGGTCTGGGTTGTGGCAGTCCAGGGGTCAGGGTCTGGGTTGTGGCAGTCCAGGGGTCAGGGTCTGGGTTGTGGCAGTCCAGGGGTCAGGGTCTGGGTTGTGGCAGTCCAGGGGTCAGGGTCTGGGTTGTGGCAGTCCAGGGGTCAGGGTCTGGGTTGTGGCAGTCCAGGGGTCAGGGTCTGGGTTGTGGCAGTCCAGGGTCAGGGTCTGGGTTGTGCCAGTCCAGGGGTCAGGGTCTGGTTTGTGGCAGTCCAGGGGTCAAGGTCTTGGTTGTGGCAGTCCAGGGTCAGGGTCTGGGTTGTGGCAGTCCGGGGGTCTGGGTCTGGGTTGTGGCAGTCCGGGGGTCAGGGTCTGGATTGTGGCACTCCGGGGGTCAGGGCTGGCTGCCTCTATGGGCCCCTCTCACCTGCTGTTTGGATGAGGATGGTGAGGTTCCCAGATCTGCTCTCTCCTATCAGGTACCAGACACCCCGAGGACTCCTCACCCACTCCTGCACCGTGCAGTAATAGACTCCAGCGTCTTCCTGCTGCGTGCGGAGGATCCTCAGCTTCATCGTCACATGTGACGCCCGCTCATACTGCATGCGACCGCCCCGCGTGTCCTCACTGGGATAGTGAAACAGACCCGTGCGACTGGCATTGAAGACCAGCTGCTCCGGGTGCCCGCTGCCCAGGAACTTCCACCAGGTGACGGAGAGGGCAGAATCCGCTCTAGACACGGAAACCACGTGGCAGGGCACCGTGACCACGGACTGTTCTGCTTCTAGAAGGGTGGATTCTGTACGGTTGACACGCAGACGGTTTTCTGGAGACAGAGATTCAGAATTACTGGACAGCGTCTTAGAGAGATCTGGAGATCCCCAATGCTGGAACTAGGACCCCGGAAACATAGTATCCCTAGAAGTACATGAGACCCAGGCGAGGCCATTACACGCACCCGGCACTGTGACTCTGAGTCTCAGGTGTCCTGACTCCGCACAAGCCTCCATCTTCCAGGTCTCTGCCTGCAGCCTCCACTCCTCTGCCCGGCAGTGATATGTTCCGGCGTCCTCCTGTCCCACGCTCTGCAGGACCAGGCTGTAATTCCCCCGGCTCGTGGCCGCAAGGTACAAGCGTTTGGCTTTGGACTCCTCGTAGTCTTTGGTTCCTTCCCACCCGGATCGGTATAGGAGAGTCGGGGGCTGGGAGTCCGACCTCTGATAATACCAGGAGACGGAGTAGAGGGATTCAGAGCTGAGGTCCACACCCAAGGGACAGGGCAGCACAGCGTCGCCCCCTTCAGGAACCTCACTGCTTACATTGTCTTTAGGAACGTTCAGGGTTTTACCTGCGGTGGACAAGGAAGAGAATGAGTGATAGCGATAGACTGGAGAGTAACGAGTTACTAATCTATAAACCTTTACCCACTCCCCCAAAACCTCCCTCTAATATCAGTCTACCTTCCATGTGCTGCATTGCCGCTGTGTGGCCTGTGTAGGCTTTTAGGGTAACTCCCTTTAAGGAATAGACCCTTGTAAAAGGTGTAAAAAGAGTATGACACAAGGGCACCACTAGGGGCGCTGTGGGTGAGACCTGTGCAGGGTGCATGCGCTGATCTCTGGATATGAGACACGTTTGGCACCTGTTAGGCGGAAGGTTAGTTGCGTGGACCCGGATGTCCTCCCTGCTCCTAGTCTCATCCAGGAGCTATCCTCCTTCTGCAGCCACTCCTGCACCGCGCAGTGGAAGGTCCCAGCGGCGGCCGGTCTGAGGATCCGCAGGATGAAGGCGTCCGGAGAGACGCGCTCGCTCAGGAAGCGTGAAGCTGCTCCGGTCAGCGATGGCCTGAAGGAGATGATGCCTTCTTGGTTTACACTCAGGATTTCCACTGGAGATGAAGCCACGAGTGGGTGAAAAAACCACGTGATGCTGAGGGCAGTGCCGGGGGTCCACGCCTTGATGGAGCAGGTCACAGTGGCCTCATCCTGCACACTGCTCACTGACAACGTCCGAGAGGAGGGGTCCACCATGAGAAGACTGGCTGCGGGGGGAAGGAGACACGTGGGTCATGTATGTGGCATTATCTCCATGTAATGGGGTCACACACATAACATGCACTGAGATCTCCCAACACCTGTCTACCAGCCAGAGACCAGCTACAAGCCCCCTCTAACTCCAACCCCGTCATCATCGCAGGTCAGCGCCAACCCCTGCCCCCATCATTGTACTGGTATCACAGCAGCACCCGCGTCACAGTCTCCTGTCCAATGGTGACCGCCGCCAGCCGCCATTTCCCCCATTATGTGTAGCGCTTTCCTATGGAAACGTTTACACTTCATGGACCCAATCCAGAAATAATAACAACCACTAACAGCGTCCCGTCCTGCGCACGCGATTACCGCACACTCCATGCTGCCCATGGGAAACACACGGGGGAGGGTACACACAAAGAGTAAGGGCCAAAGCTTTATGCACAATCCTGCACTCCGTACAACACCCTTCCGTGTGCGGAAACCTGAGCGCGAATCCTGGACGCCAAAGGTCCACACGTGTGAGAGGAGCACAGGGAGCGCACGGAATATACATCACAACATACAGAGCGTCACGTATGTAATAACATCTTATGTCTGGAATATAGGGTCACAATATACAGAGCGTCACGTATGTAATAACATCTTATGTCTGGAATGTAATCACAATATACAGAGCGTCACGTATGTAATAACATCTTATGTCTGGAATATAGGGTCACAATATACAGAGCGTCACGTATGTAATAACATTGTATGTTCGGACTTATAAAATGTCTTTGATATAACGAATCTGACCGCATTGCGGCTGGCTGCGTTTTCGTTATTTGTGACTGTACATTACAGGTTTCAGTATTTGAAGTGAATCTTTCCCCACAATACACCACATCTTCATATCTGTAATAAGACCCATCCAGTGATCATTGCAGTTGTGGGGTCTCGGTCCTGTTGCTGTCACAGGGGACCAGACTGGAATCGTGGGCAGCAACGTGTGAGTCTCACCTATAACGCCACATCCATCGCAGGACGTCCCCGCCAGCCACCGCGAATAGGCCAGATCACTACATTCAGGGCCCAGAAGATCCAGCCCAGCACCAGGCCTCGGCCTTGCAATGTACAGTGGTCTAATGACTGACAGCGATGGAATGGTACTTACACGGTAACTGGACCCTCATGGCTATGACGTTGGAGGAGACTAATGGCGTTGTTGTATTGCTGTCTGCGTTCAGGACCCCAGCTCTGCATCTGTAGGTCCCCTCATGCTGCTCCTGAACCCGGGAGATCCTGAACACGGACGTGGCTCCCTCTATGGAGAGCTGCGACCTGCCTTGGAATCCAGGGGACTTCAGGTCATTGTAGGACACATGGGACACGGTCTGAAATGGTTCCGTTGAGTTGGGCTGAAACTCCCAGGACCAGACCAGAAATTTATCCTGCAGACTGTATGCAGCTGTGACCCTGCAGTGGAGAGTCGCTGTCCCCCCCAGTGTCACCATCGCATTCCTGGTTAATATGGTGACCTGGAGAGAGCTCTCTGCAAAGACAAACACCCATTAGACCCAGTGACAGAGTGCGGCCCAGATTCTCAGTGTCATCATACAGCTGCGAGGGGAGTATATACATCATATCCCAAAATCATTGTAATAGGGGAGTATACATCATATCCCAAAATCATTGTAATAGGGGAGTATACATCATATCCCAAAATCATTGTAATAGGGGAATATACATCATATCCCAAAATCATTCCAATAGGGGAATATACATCATATCCCAAAATCATTCCAATAGGGGAATATACATCATATCCCAAAATCATTGTAATAGGGGAATATACATCATATCCCAAAATCATTGTAATAGGGGAATATAAGAGGAGGAGTCTTCAGAAGAGACATTAAACCATAAAGATCAAATCATCAGAATTTCCCAAAACCTTTCATTATTCAGACGTCTCAGCTGGTGGAGGGGCTAAAAATGAGAACATGGGGAAACATGGTAACAAACACTCACATGAGACTGGAAAATGTGTAAAGAGATGGTGTATGTATCGGGAGATAGTATCTTGTGATAGGGTCAGTGTATGT
>WWET01008841.1:11532-33224 GCA_011038615.1 Limnodynastes dumerilii
CGTAGGGATGCTGGGGGACGTCCCCTCCAGCGTCCCTATGGCGCTGCTACGGATGCCCAAACCAGGATCAGGCATTGCAGTAGCAACGCCGGTCAACATCTGCCCGGCGCATGCGCAGATCGGCTGATCAGGATCAGGCCCTTCATCTCTGAATATTTCCATAACAATAAACTATTTGTGTCATCTTCATTTACAAACTCATTGATCCGGATCCAGAACTTATAAATTCAGGGGACTTATGCACATCATTTGAGTAAGTCCCCTGACATGTAAGATCGGCTCATGTGCACGCCAGATGTTGCACAAGCGCACCTTCTAACGTACGGAACTCAGTTACTATGAAGGGGACAACCCTACATTTAGGCATAAAAATTAAGGGGCGGGGACCACCAGTTTCACATTGATCCATGTCCGGATGGACGCAGATCAATGCGTAAAATTTAAGAAGGGAGTAAGGGGGGTTGCACCTCCCTTTGCCTTGCGTATTTTCAGATCCCTGCACACTTTACATATGTGTGGGGGTCTGAAATTACGCAAGGAAGAGGGGATCCGGCTCATTGTAAACCTGTAGAAGGCTTTTCATGGGTTTGTTTGGAAAGGGAAACAGCTTAGATGCAGCTTCCTTTTTCAGTTATATTTAGGCTACTATCCTCATGTAAGTAATCATGTGATCGAAGCCGTATCATGCTAAGCATTAAAATATCTTGTAAAATCAGTAGCCCCTCCCCCCACCCCACCCCATTACATTTAATTTAATTTACTGGTTTGCCATGCCTCCATTAGTGACACACCTTACAATTAGTCACACATTAGCAAGGTGTATATGCCTCCAGTCCAAATTTGTCATTTGCACCTCTTTCTTTTCTTGTACACAATGATTTTCTTTCTGGACTTGATCCTAAAAACCTTGAGGGATTTACAAATGCAGGTGGATCAGCTCATGTGAGGTGATGGTTTGTGTTTGAGATTCAAGAGAACGTTTCCCTTACCCAGAGGGACTTTTGGGTATAACTGGGCATTCCTCTTTATACTACAAAGGGTCACTTAGTTCATGCATGAGGTTAGAGATCATCTGTGGGAAGCACCTTATCTGTGTGCTTTATAAAATGCTTCTACACTATGTATTCACCTATGGAGGTGTGGAATATAATCTTATCAAAATAGATAAAAAATATTTTCACTCCTCCTCTCGTGCTCCTTCAATCAGGGGTTCAGACTTAATTTTAAGGTCTTAACTCGATGGTACAGGTGCCCTCCTTCATTGTCAAAAAGACACGTGTTCCTTTTTTTCTTTTTTACATATGCCTGGACTCCCCAGTCATTGCTGAATACTGGCAGACAATAATAAAAGGCCGGATTCACATTCCCGGATGTATTGCACATACGTCCAGAATTTACCAATAATAGCTACTACGCATGCGTAATCTACGTATTGTTTTGTTACATAGACTGCGTATATGCGGTCTTAAAGACCATGGGACAGATCCAGAACAATGCTTCTGTGCGAATTTATGTCTGGCGGACACATAAAATCACGATTTTGTATGTACTGCGCATGCGCACGACAGCGTAACTCTGAGCATATGGGCCATTCAAGTATTATTTGCGTAAATTCGTACGTGTGGGCGTGCCAATTTTACGTGAGCCAAAAGTACGCCAAAATTACAAAATGTAGGCGGGGGTTTACATTTAAATTGTACAGTATGGGCGTGCTTAGCTGTTAGTTAATGTAGGGTTTAAAAAGCGGAAATCGTTCAAAGCACGTACGTTCAAAGGGTGTGCCTAGGGGAGTGTATAGAAGGTATGCATGCGTAAATACATGCGTCAGGAAAGAAGGAATCCTTTCACAGTTACCAGGAGGCTGCCTCTGCCCCACTTAGCAACAGGCAGCCTTGCAATTGGCTGCCTGTTGCTCTGTAGCAACGGCTGAGACCGCCCCCTAGCAACTGTAAGACGAGCTCTCCTATCCTATCTCATGGCTGCAGCCTTCAGGTGCCGAACGTTCAGCAGCTGCTGTGTCTCCCTCAGTGGCCCAATTCAGATCCTGTACTGCGGAGGCCTCTCAGGGGAAGTGTGTTACTGAGAGAGGCCTCTGCAGTACAGGACCTGCACTGAGCCAATGACGCAGCAGCTCTGATCTGCTAAAATGTAAAAAAAAACTACAAAAAAAAAACATGTTGTGCTGATGAGGTGGCCTCCGTGCGGCCTCATCAGGGTACCGGCCTACCGGGAAACTTCCCGGTAAAGCCTATTGCCAATCCGCCCGTGCCTCTACTTTGGAAAAAAAAAAATAGATGCCTGCACATCCGTCATGTTAATGTCCTTGATAAAAAAAAAAGTACATTAGAGTACACTGCACCTTTGATTTGGCTTAAAAATAAGAGGTTACCTGATTATCTATTTTGAGTACCTGTCTCCACACACAAGTCTCTTGGTGGGCACAACCCCCATTAAAAAATGAATTTGCATAATTTAGTAGAGAAAGCAGAGAGTCTATTAGAAAAAAGGGTGATGATGGCCAAGGTGTCGACAACACAAACACGGTATTGAAAATCGAAGGTTAAGAGGTTACTCAGGAAGAAGTAAAATAGGAAGAAGGGGGAAGGGGACCAGCTGGTAGAGGTAGGGATTTAGAAACTGAAACTGAAAAAGAGCAGTTCATACATGTAAGTTCAGAATCACAGGAGACCAAAACAGTGAAGAATTTGGATAGGCAACTGTGTCAAAAGAAGCTAAAAGGACAAGGAGGACAAGAACAAAGAAGCGACACCAGGAGCAGTTGAAGACATGAGCTGGCTGGGCGATCGCTTAAACCTGTTGGTGGGCGTTGATCCACACTAAAGATTATTGCATTTTTGTTCCTCACCCAGCAGGGGAGGGGCACTGGGTACAGGGGTGCTGCGGCATAGGGGGAGTAGGGTTGCTGCGGTAAATGTTAGATCAAAAGGAGTAAAAGAACCTTTTCAATCATATGACCAGTTCTCCTCCACAGGAGAAAGAGTCAGTGTTACCTGTTTACGGGGCTGCTGCCTTTTGAGATATCACAGATACAAAGCAGTTTGTGTATGTGTGTGTCAGAGAGGCTGTGTTATGGGGTGCAGTCAGTGAGTCAAAGAGGTTGTATTATGGGGTGCAGTGTGTGTGTGTTTCAGAGAAGATGTATTATGGGAAAAAGTGTTTGTGTCAGAGAGGATGTATTGTGGAGTGCAGTGTGTGTGTTTGTCAGAGAGGATGTATTATTGGATGCACTGTGTGTGAGATAGAAGGAGGGAGACTGTATTGTGGGGTGCTCTGTGTGTGAGAGATAGAGGTAGAGATAATGTATCGTGAGCTGTGCTCTATCTATTTGAGAGGATGTATTATAGAGCACAGTGTGTGTGCCAGAGGATGTTTTATGGGGTGCACTGCATCAGAGAAAATGTATTATGGGGTGTAGTGTGCTTCAGAAAGGATGTATTGTGGGGTGCGCACTGCACACGCACTGTGTGTCACAGAGAGGATTAAGGGATGCACTATGTCAGGATATAAGTGAATATCTTGTCTATAAAATAATATCAGAAAATTAAATGGTCTTTTGACCCTGACTAGCATCTTCTCTTATTGCTCTGGGCCTAGTTCTTTTCCCTTTTCCACACTTTTCCCAAAGGTGAGGGCTGTTGGAGTGAAGAATTTTTTGGTTTTAAAGGTGTAGTCCCAGACACAGAGCTTGGTTCACTTCATGGCATTATGAACTTGAATAAAGTAGCAGCCATGTTGTAACAAGAATTCATTTTGTTTAGAGCATCCATTTTGTATATTGCTTCAATTAATATTAGTTTATTCAGTTTGAGAAACTAGTTGCAGGACAAGATACATTTTGCTGTGAAAGTCAAGAGATCAGCTTTCTGTCCAAGGTTGACTACAAGCGCAGTCTTTGTTAACAAGAATTATGAGAAACAATGTTCTGTGTTAGCTAAATGATAAGAGCTAAAAGTTCACACAATAGAAACCAAGCTCCCCCCAGTTCTAAGGAGTGTTTGGGTAAGACCTTGAGATAAGGAATGTATGTTGGATGGTCCTGAGAAGGAATGTATGTTGGATGTTCCTGAGAATTACAGCCCAGGATGGGGGTTGATGTGTAGATGGTTTGCCTAGAAGATATTTGAATGCTTTATGCATACAAAACAATAGTTTGTGTCTTAGGCATCTGTGAGAACCAAGGTCTTAGAATACTCACATTTCCAATTAACTTGTATTATGACAACAGTTTCTTTATAATAACGGGATATCCAACATACCCTAATATGGGCCTTAGTCTTACATTGTGTTTTCACATTTTTTAGCTGTAATAGTTATGTGTAATCAAGATAAACAATTCAGCAAATCACTCCTAAAAGTTTAATAATCAGAATGCTATAAAAATTTAATCTTAACTGTAATAAATTAGAACAAGTCTTTTGACTGAACAAGTCTGTGTCTGTCAATTTGTTCTCCGGTACTATATTGATGATAACTCTATGTGACTGCTGATTAAACTTGGATCCACGGATCTACCTGAGCTGGTAGTTTCCACAGCATCTTTTAAGATAAGGCGTTCCCTATTCTGTCCCAAACGAGAAGATTTCTTTGCGTAAGTGCTGTCTGTATTTTCACCTTTTTATTTTATAAGAAGCTGTTTTGCCTATTGTATATCAATGTTAGCGACTCAACCAAGGTGCCAACATTACTTTGACTCTTGTGTTCTTTGGGGGAGGGGGTAGATTTGGTTACTGACACAGAATTGGGTCCATATTTTGGGAAACACTTAAGTAATTGCTGTTTTCCAGTAAGCTGTTGATATTAAAGAAAATGGTCTAAAAAGCAAAGATAGTCCTTGTTTGCCAATAAAAAAATTAGCATTTTAAATACTGACAGCAAAGTCTGTGTCAAAAGCACCACTACTTACAATATTATACATTATACAACAGCATTGTGATTATTATATTAAATATCAATTAATAAGTTTGTGTCTCCGTGTTCTTCTGAATTCACATGTCAGACCAGCTTAGTTTTTAAACGCTACATAGCAAATTATATTTTATGATAATTTTGGTAAAGTATATGGCGTTAGATTTGTGTAAAGAAGAACCTTAGATCTCCTGTGAATAGTCTTGGTGGTCTCAGTTTATTTGTAATAAGTCATATTTGGGGTGAACAAGGGGCATTAGTCAGTGTAGACCAGGTAGTTGTTTTGAGTAACTCCTTGTCTCACAGATAAGTCACGAAGGCCTCAGGTGGGTCAGTGTTGTGACACACTGTGTGTGTGATAGAGGTATGTGATACCCCTGCAGAGTTAGATGTAACAAGTGTGTAGATTTTAATATGCTGGGTAAAAGAATTTGTCATAATACAGGAAATATTTATTTTCTCTAATTGGTATGCTGATATTATCTTAATATTAAATGTAAGGTATAACATTTAATGCAGTGTATTTAATATAATTGTTGCTGCAAGATGATTTAGATGGTGCAGAGCTGCGTGGGGGCTGTTGCTGGGGTAACAATTTGTGGGCATGCGAGGGTGGTTGCCTAGGCTACAGCCAGCTGGTGGGAGACGCGCGGAGGAGCACGAGGAGGTTCTAGAAAGGTCGGATAGGGAGAGCGCGAGGAGATCTGTTAGGTGACAGTTGGGGTTACGTCAGTCAGTGTGTGGAGACGGAGCAGTGGAGAGTTGTGACGGAGAGAGAGGAGAAGGAATAGCTGTAAATGTGACGGAGAGGAGTGAGAGTGAAAGAGGTGGTGACAGCGGTGATCCGGTTAGCAGCTTAGGTTTTGCGGTGGACGGAGAAAGTGAGGGGAGGAGATTTATGTCGGATGGAGCAGATGGCTGAGGCAGTGTCACGACGGCCGAAGGAGTGCAGCAGTGCAGATAAGCCAGCAGCGATCGAGGGAAGGCCTGGTCAGGTTGTGGCAAAGTTTCTATTAGCAAATTAAGGGAGAGGGCTGTAAGACGGTCTGGAGCAGCTGTTCAGAGGAGTTCTCCGTCAGTTTCTGAGGTTGGCAAAAGTAGCGGTGAAAGGAGTGAAGTGAAGGAGAGACAGATGTTTATAAGAGAAAGAAATTGCATATACTGATATTAGAAGGAGAGAGGTGGTGGTAAATAAGGGCACAACTGCAGAGGATGAAAAAGATACAAGTGAGACAGCAGTAAATAAGCAGAGGAAACTGTGGGGAGTGAAAGAATAAAAAATCAGCTCCAGTAGTAAATCATTAAGAACAAAGCTATTAAAGATTTAAAGTATTGGAGTCTGAGAAAGTGGAAGGAGTCATCTCCAATGACAGGTCACCAAAGCACTCTGACTATTTATTGAAGAACTGTTTTTAAAAGTATTTTGCATAATTAATTACCACATAAACTTTCTTCTTTGATGAATTCATTAATATTTTTATGAATGATATGTTAGGAACAAGTTTATAATTGTATATATATTAAATCATTTTAGTATTGTAAGATGGAAAGCCTAGAATAATAGCAGTCATTTAGAGTCTGTTTTCAGAACACCAATTTATTGCAACAATATTGTAACTGTTACCTCAGTCAAATAAGATACAATTTTAATTGCAACTGTTTCAACTTACCTTACCGTGTACTAATGCAAACCTGTATTTTTCCTTGTCCATCGTTGATTCTTAAATGCTTGTTATATAAAAATTTGCAATTGTTATATCGACACTGTGTATTGTGATGTAAATTGCTATTGATAGAAAAATGTTATTCTATTTAGTTCATATTTGAGTAAAACAAGTTTTCTGCAAATTCTTGAAAACAAATTATAAAAGTAAACTTTGATTTCTTTAAAATCATTCAGTGGTTGTTTTGTTCTGAATTATTCACCGCTCTGTCGACGTTCCGCAATCACTCACTTACCTGTACACTGCCACTCTCAACATCTGGGGTGGTCACAGGTAGGGAGAATGTATTATTGAGTGCACTGCGTGTGTTAGAGAAGATGTATCATAGGTGGCAGTGTATGACTCAGAGAAGATGTATTATGAAGTGCAGTGTGTGTGTGTGTGTGTCACAGATGATGTATTATTGGGTGCAGTGTGCTTCTGTATGTCACAGAGGATGTATTATGGAGTGCAATGTGTATTAGAGAAGATGTATTATTCTGTGCAGCATGTGTCAAAGAGCATGTATTATGGGATATAGTGTGTGTCAGAGAATATTTATTATTTGATGCAGTGTGTGTAAGTGAGAGATTATGTATTATGGGGTACAGTGTGTGAGTGAGATAGATGTAGAGAGAATGTATGAGAGGTAGAGAAAGTAGGGTGTGATCATAAAACAGGTAATAGCTGCAAAAGTATTACCCACTTGACCTTGAATATGTATCACCATTCTACCGGAACATCCAGGAGTCTCACAAAATTTGGGCATTTCTCCAAGTATGACTGGTGATCTGCAATTCTTCCACAGTCCCGTTCGCCGCAGCGTTAGTAAGGATAGGCAGGACTTGATGACACAATTTGCATCATAGTAAAAGCTTGAATTGATGCTCTGACTGTCAGGGGCGGGGCTTAAAGATGCAATTTGCATAAATTGTGACATCAAGTAATGCCTCCATACCAGCATCTATTTCTTCTTCCCAAGATCTCTTGGAGGGAAGAAGTTAAAGTCGGCAACCCTGACCAAAAACTGGCCCTGAGTGACACCCAGATTTAGCAGTAACAAAGGAACCAGATCCAGACTTTTGTAAAGGGGGCATTTTCCAATCACTAGGATAATAAAAAAAAGAGTTTTATATGGATCTGGGTTCTCATGATCCAGAGTTCTGTACAGATTTGCATACAACGCGTTTCCGACAATGGTGAGGGAACAACATACCCTCCAACATGACCCCCTCCATTCGGCACAAAATACTCTGCTCCTGCTCTTCTTTCCTAATCTCTTATTGCAGTCACCTGTGTTACACACCTTTCTATTCAAATAACTAGTATAACACAGGTGACTGCAATCAGAGATTAGGAAGGAAGAGCAGGAGCAGAGTATTTTGTACCGAATGGAGGGGGTCATGTTGGAGGGTCTGGAACAAGGGGGAGAGGGAATGTGTTTAATTAAAAATATAACAAAGGCTATTCGAGTGATGGAATATAAATCTGCTTGTCACTCGAAGATAAAATTACTATATTTTTAATGATTCTATGTTGAAAAGTGTTATGAATATTTACAAGAGTTGCAGCATTGCTTTCTCAAGTATTGGTTTCAAAATTGTACCTCATTTATAAACTAATCCAAATGACTTCTATAAAATGGTTCCCTAGCAGAGACAAAGAGAAACAGAACTATTTACTCTCTTGCACACTGGAATGCGAGGAAAAGTAAAGCAATAGGAGATGTCATTAGTGAGACCAATAATTGCGATCATTTTTGGGCCATGTGACCTGAATAGGAGAACAGGGCGGGAACAAAATAACATGGCCTCCATCTTCAATCCAGGCCTCGTTACTTTACTTATCCAATCATCATACGGTCTTTTACATGTCTCATATGAAGGTCACTAGTCCCGCCTCTTGTCATAGATGTTTAGGCTCTCAAATGTATACCTTTTGTTGGCGATTTTTAATTACTGTAACGACTGGGGCCTCCCCGCCTCATGCGCCGCTGTTGCCCGGTGCTATTTGTAAACAGCGCCGGGGAACCTCCACCCCCGTCCGCCTCATCCTGCTCCCGCCCACCGGAGCCACCCCCATCCAAGATGGCGGCAGGTGGGAGCGGCGGCCTGTCGTTCCCCGGGGTAGTGGGCAACAGCGCCCCCAGCAACCGCAGTGGATCGTCGGCCACGTCTTACAACTATAGTGGAGGAGCCGCGGCCTCTTCCCCTGGGAACCAAGCAGCGTCCGCGGTCCCCTCGACCGGGGCCTCCCCTCCTGCTGCCCCGCCTCCGCCCCCCCCTGCGGGCGCTGGCCTCCTGCACCGGGAGCCTGTGTACAACTGGCAGGCCACCAAGACTACGGTGCGGGAACGGTTCACTTTTCTCTTCAACAACGAAGTGCTGAGCGACGTGCACTTCCTAGTCGGGAAGGGACTGGGCAGCCAGCGGATCCCCGCACACAGGTAGTCGATACCACAGGTGCATTTACTACATCATGTGCACTCCATTACGTCGTTACACAGTATGTGACGACACTTTGCAAATACACTGCAGCACATCAGACCTGAATGTTCCCCATCTGTACCCAGTGTTATTCTAATATGGATCCTTTCGTTTTGAAGGTTATCATGAAAAAATACTCTTGTGGTGGCTTTAGTGTCTTGTCGATAACGAGCAAATAGTTTCCAGTGTAATGGTCAGTGACTTCTCAGCATATTTACATGGTAAAGGTAGTATGTACTCGATGAAGGTTTCCATCAGTTTTTATTTTCTACTTTGATCTTTGTTTAATGCACTCTAAGAATCATCAAAGTTTATGATCCATTACTTGTCAAAGTATGTTTGTATAGGCTTGTTTGCGTTGCTTTTTTTCTACACACTGCTTCAGTGTTTTTAATAGGCTTTAAGAATCATTCAGTTTCTTATTACATTCTTTACTTTTCTATCATCCATTGTTCAGATTTCAGTAACATTGGGTGCACACCTAATTATTGGTTCTATGGTACTATTTACAATGATTTGGACCGAAATTGCAGCAATGTCTAAGTTCTCACAATTATGATTTGTGACAAAACGGGTTGCATATGTTGATTTGGTTTTCTGCACTTCCTGAAAGCATATAATAATCAAGAGTACAATGTCTGGTAAATTTGGGTAGTGTGTACCCAACTACAACCTTCCATCCAGCTGTTATGGCATTTCTGTGTGTAAAATAGGCACAGTACAGTGTTTATGGAGTCAGTTTCTATCAGCAGATGTTTAGGAGAGATGATTAGATCTGCTGGTATAGTGTGTACTCATGAATCAGAATGCTCATTGGGACTTGCAGTCGTTAGTGAAATTGTAAGAGCCATTGCTGTAGTAATACCTTTCTTTTAATCCTTTCAACCAAATATTCAGTGCTTAATTTGTAAGTACAAATGTGTACAATGCGGCAGGTCTTGTGTGTTGCAAAGCTAATGAATGCAAAGGTTCTGAAAAAAAAAAAACATTCGAAATACTTACCCATTCATTATAAAAACCTTTCTAATTACTCACATTTTCACAATGGAGACAGCTGACAATTAGCTGTCTCCTAGTAATAGTTGCGCGCGGAGCCATTGACACTATAGTGATAATTTGATATTGCAAGTCTGTATTAGTTTTGGTCATTCTTGTCAGATCTCTATAATCCTCAATACACGCTGGATTGCATGAAGAGATATATACAAAACAAAGAGAATTTCAATTATACGAGATGCACTAATAACATTATCTAGTGATGCTTTGACTTGCAGAAATAGAACATATAACATTTTTTGCTTTAATTGGTTAAAGCTGACCATACACTGGGGCAATTATCGATCCCAGTAAGCAGGACGATTTCCTGCCAGGGAAAGGTCCTGTTATCTGTGCCGTACACCTCTCCTGCTTGGACCGATAATCCTAGTGGTTTATTATCCTAGTGCCAAATATAAATTAAACATGTCAAAAGATCAAATAAACTTACCAGAAACACTCTAGTACAATTATTTGGCACTTGATAAATTTACCCTGCCCACTAACTACAGCGATTATTTGCCTGATCATCTGATAATTGGATGAGTGTGCCAATATATGCTGTAGTGTATGGCTATCTTGAGAATTTTAACTTATTATTACCAATGAAAACCTGTTGAGAGATAAAATGTGCTACAAAAAAAAGAGAGTCAATTACTAGTGTAAAGTTTCACTAACATGAAATATGTGACCCAGATAGTGAAACACCTGTATTAATCTCTTATTGGTAGCACATTTTATATCTCGGTAGGTTTTAATTGTTAATAATAGATGATAAGGCTTAACCAATATGAAGTTAATTTGATATTTTCTATTTCATTGCAATCACTAGCCAATGTTATTAGTGCATCACATACAAATGAAGGTGTTGTTTTTTAATAAATCAATATATTTGCTTCAGTGTGATTGCACCCCTCTAAAGTAAGAGGTTTCCACTACAACTATAGCTTAGTAGACATATAGCATTGTTCTAGCTTTGGAGACCTGTGTGTCTTTTTTACACTTAAAAACAAACAAAAATTGCATCCAAAACACTTGTCAAATATAAATTTTGATGCAAATATTGTATGAATGTTTATGCAAACAAACTTCAGTTAATTTAGTAAATATTGTGCAAATTGTAATTGTGGTACAGTATGGAAATTTTCAAATATAGTTTTTGTGAAGGTTATTTCTAGATGTTCTTGATTTCACAATGAAGAGCCAAGAAAAAAATTGTAAAGTTGTAAGTTTTTTTTGTTTTCTTATCAGTGAAGAAAACAGGCTGTTTGGTTGGATTAATTGTTAACCAAGATGGTAACATATGATAACATGTTGAAAATAAGAAGTAACGCAATTACAGTCTCTACAATGTTTACTCCAATCAATTAACTGAATAATTTTTATTTATTTTTTTGCATGAACTTTCATACAATGTTTTGGCTTTTTTTTTTTTTTTTAATATATTTGGTGGCGATTCTCTTAATGTTCAGCTATAATACTGTACTGTAAATTATACTATTGTATATGATACTATGGTTGGTAAGGAAAATTATTTAGAAAATTTAAACTTCAGAAATAAAATCCCATTGAACAAGAGATTATTTTACAAATATATTGCCACTTGATAGATTATCTATGTTTCAGCAAGGCTCTGACAGTCCTGTTAATGGTGAACTTGATAGTGTGTGTGTGTGTGTGTGTAGATAGATATACTTACTAAACTGCAGAAAAGGAAGGTGGAGATGTTGCCCATAGCATTCTATCAAATTGTAGCTGACGTTCTCTAGTATGTAACAGCAAAGTGAGAGCTAGAATCTGATTGGTTGCTATGGGCTACAACTCCACTTTTACTTTTCCGCAGTTTAGTAAATCTAGCCCCTGGGCTTGTATAAATGTGCCCACCATGTTGCCTTTCCAAACAGACTCAATACAGGATACTGTATACTTAATAGGTAAATACTGGCTTAAGAAGCACTCCAACAAAGGAATAAAACATAGCAAAAGGAGGCACTGATAAGACTTTAGAAGTAAAATACAAAGTAGCCTCAGTGGGCAGTTTATTCCATAGGGATATACCTATGAAATAAACTGCCCACTGAGGCTACTTTGTGTTTGCTTCTAAAGTCTTATGAGTGCATTCTCTATTTCTTTCGTGATGATAGATAGATAGATATCCCTTGTATTTTTTTCAGATACAATATTTATTTTTTATAAGAAATATAGCCAGTCATTGACATATCTCGAGTAGAAAAAATTGCTCTCCAGTGACTTCTGTAACAATACAAACACATCAAGGACAGAAGGTCCATACAGAAATGATCTGATCTGTTTGGGGGTTTTTGATTTTCTCTGTATAGGTTCTTATTCTAACTTTGTTTCTCAAATCATTAGTTTCATGTAGCCTTTGTTTACATATGCAGCAATTCTTAGGTTTTGTAGCTATTTCTGTATGCAGTTTTTGTTAATGTACTCTCAACTGGTTTTGGATTTATTTTAATGTGCTTCTTTTTATTTGTTAGGTTTGTTTTGGCAGTTGGAAGCGCAGTCTTTGATGCCATGTTTAATGGTGGCATGGCCACAACATCCACAGAAATTGAATTGCCGGATGTTGAACCTGCTGCTTTTCTTGCTTTGCTAAAGTAAGTTTTAGGTTTAATTTACTGCTCAATGTTTTTGACAGTAGTAATCACTTTTTGTTTTCATAGTAAACTTTCCCTCTCTATAATACCACATAAAGAAATGTGGGCATTAAAACTTATTTTAGAATTGTATCATGGTAAATTAAAGTTGTTGTTTCTCAGAGAGTGTCTGAGCATATAGTGATTGGAGGATCTGTTTAATTTACTCTTATGTAGAAGCAGGTAGATTGATCTTGTCTTTGTCTCCTTTAATCTTCATAATTACCCAGACTCCATGTTTTTGTCATGTTAATTCTGAGGTTCATCATTGGCAGGAACGTAAGCATTGGAACAGTATTCCTTTACAGACTGACCATCTTTTGTGTGACTGCAGTGTAACTGTTATTCAGTACATTGATTCATCACTGGCAGTAACATTTGTATGGGGTACCTGAAATATGATAAGCCCATTTCAATGCAGTCTGATATTGCTGTGCATTTTGACCCATTGGTTTAATATCCTAAGACCATTGAGTTGTTTGGGATTGTTGTCTCCTTTCATCCCCCAAACTGAATGATATATCATGTTTTCTATTTTTTTTTAACTGTATAGAAACATGACTCTGGGTCTATTTCTCCTATTTTTTCAGCTATACTTTTTCTTATTTTTTTTTTTTTTATGAGTACTTATTTGAGTTATTGCTGTTCAAGGTTCCTGTATTCTGACGAGGTGCAGATTGGACCAGAGACTGTCATGACTACTCTGTACACAGCTAAGAAATATGCAGTGCCAGCCCTGGAGGCTCACTGTGTGGAGTTTCTGAAAAAGAACCTACGGGCTGACAATGCCTTCATGTTACTTACTCAGGTATGTGAAATACAGTAGAATGGCTTGGGTGGATTTGGTCTTTTCATTCTTTGTAGTAGTACAAAATTTCCAACCACTGACTTTTAAATTTATTTTTTTTATTTGTGAAGTTTTAATTTTTAATGTAAGGTCCAGAATTACAGATGGATTTGTCTTCTGTGTTGAATTTGCATTTAGGGTTCCCCTATTTAACAATGCCTCTTATTATTTATCCAGGCTCGCCTCTTTGATGAACCTCAGCTTGCCAGTCTCTGCTTGGAAAATATCGATAAAAACACTTCTGATGCCCTTAATGCAGAAGGATTTACTGACATAGACTTAGGTACCGTAGATCCAAAAATCTGTTTGTTTACCTTTTAAGGTCTGCTTTCTTTCTTCTCACTACTTTATGTGCAAGCTGACCTCTTTTCTGGGTACTTGTTATCAGTAGCTTACATTCAAAAGCTGGGTCTCTGTAAATGATGATACTGATGTGACCTAAGCAGATTCTCTCAGCAGCGTTAGCAACGAAATGGGACACAAGTCACTTATTGGATGAAAAATTTAACCCAGACCATGCAAATCTTCGTTACCATTATGGCTTGATGCCCAGAATTTGTTGAGCAGTTTTGTGATTAAACAATTAGTAATCTAATACTATACAATTCTAGTTTTACTTCAGGTCTAATAATGGAGAGCCAGTTGTTTGGTAAAATTTTTCAACAAATGAATAAAGTAGTACTGTAGTGAGAGTGTAGAGAGTGATGCTTTTATTTATTGTGCCAAATCCTTTACTTTGCCTTTTTGTTTTGTATTAATGTTGCAAGTAAAAGATAAATAAAACCTCTTAATCTTTTATATCCCATAAAGGGCCCGATTCAGTTATGTGCAATGACAGGAAAAACTGTTGCAGTGCTCTTTGTCCCGTCGTTTACAGTACCTAAAATTCTGTGATTTTTTATGCGCACCCCAAGGTGCGTATAAAAAATCTCCCAAAATCGCATCGCAAATAATGCAGAATCGGGCCCAAAGATTGTAACAAAGTGAGAAAACTAAAATGAGGTGTTTCAGTTGGGAGGGGAAGGGGAAAGTATTGGCTTTGCTAGAAACCCTGCCTACTACTTTTCTTACAGATACCTTAGTTGCTGTGTTGGAACGGGACACATTGGGGATTCGTGAGATTCGACTGTTTAATGCAGTGGTACGCTGGTCTGAGGCAGAGTGCCAGAGGCAGCAGCAACAAGTCACCTCTGAAAATAAACGAAAGTCACTTGGAAAGGCTTTGTCTCTTATCCGTTTCCCTCTTATGACTATTGAAGAGTTTGCTGCAGGTATCCTTAAAGGAATTTGTGCGTAACTACTTAAGTGATTTAAGCGCTTTTAATATATAATCTGGGGGCTGTTAATCTGTTTGGTAACTTGGCAGCCACTTTCTCACTTGCTGAAATGACTGGGACAGAAGTGCATTTATTTATTTTTAGCGTTAACCCTGGCACTTAAGTTTTTGCTGGGGTGTCTAGGTGCCCTGAAACAAAAACACATTTAATGTTAACATTTAAATATCTTTAATAAAATAATTAGACACCCTTTGCTCTTTTTATTAATAAAAATGCTTTATCCACTTAAAATAAAAACCCTCTAGTATGCCATAAATACGCCTGCTCCTACAGTTGGACAAGATATGACCAGCGCTGTTAGTAGTAGGATAAGGGATATAGTAATAATAATAAATAATAAACAAATTGAAAAACCAAATAACTTCACTCAATATTGTTACCCCTGTATCAAGGATACATATTACAAATATCAAGACACTCGTATAGCGAAAAAGATGCCTTCCAGTGCAATTAATAAATGAAATACAATTTATTTAAACATATTAGTCAGGTATCAGAATAAAAAACAGGTAAAAAATGCAATAAAATAGTATACTAATACTTTCGTAAGAAACAAAATGTATCCAAATACTGCACTTTAATGAACTATCAGAACAGTCATAAGACTCTAAGGATGGCGATTAGTGTTAAGATGTTATTCTGAGGTTGATCAGGCCTCTAATTAACGCCAATGGTAAGAAAATCTTTGATTCCAAAGACCGTGTTTCCTCTATTCAAAGCTCTATATAAATTGTTGCAAATGTCTCTGTTGTATTGTATCCGCACACATGGTAATAGGAAACAAAGGGCTCACCCGGCCAGCCGTTAGTTTCAGATATTCAATAGTGGCATGTGTTGCCGTCCGAGTCAACCCCGTCGAGCGGGTGTCCACACCGCTAGATCCGGGGGTCTCAGGACGCAGTTGCTGCCGACATAGTATTCAGACTGTTAGGTGTTGTGCGGTAGACATAAACAAGCCCCGTTGGTTGCCGTGCACACCAGCACTGAAGATTCTCAGTGAGTACTCACGCTAGGGGTTAAAACAATACACGTTGCTCCAGATATTCTTATATGGAAGTCAAGGTGCTCATATGTTAAAGTGCAGTTAGTGATACCCGACTCCTGCTGCCGTCCTTACGCGTTTCGTTCCACCAGGGAATTTCATCAGAGGAAAAAGGCAGTGTTGAAAAGGAGGCTCCATTACTTCCTTAAGTAGCACTTTCATTAATTACAAATTCAGCACCTGGGTGCAAATCGGTACTTAGAATTTTCCTGAGGAGATGAAGACCTACGTTTTACTGATACATATATACACAAAGCAGAAAATAGTTTTATAGTGTTTTTGCAATACACAGAAAATTCTTATAAAGTACAAATGTTAAAATAATTACATATAAGTATATTCCCGATTGTTTACGGATTCATGTTATGGAGTTCCCTCATTTTTAGTGCACTGGAAGGCTTTTAAATAAACATATCGCTAAATGTGGCTTAAAAATCCATTTAATTATTAAGCCATATATATTATGGATAGTATCGCTACTAGTGGGGTTCCTGTGGAACACTGGTGAACCCCACTACTTTATTGGTATTTATTTTAAAATTTGTGACATTTACAAACGATGAATAGGAACAATAGGGAATTAATTTTAAAAACTCCTATATAGCAGATAATTTGTACAGTTGCAATATCTATTTACATTTTGTGTAAACAAGTTGCAAAGAAATGATAGATTTCTTGGTCTGTTAACTGAAAAGCTGTAAACTGTATTCCTAACTTTACATACTGGTTTAAAGGCAAATGGCTTCCTTTGAAGAACAGCCTACTATAAATTTGTTGTTTGTTTTTGCATGCTCTTCCCCAGGCCCAGCTCAGTCTGGTATTCTTACTGACCGGGAGGTGGTGAGCTTGTTTCTGCACTTTACAGTGAACCCCAAACCCAGAGTGGAATTCATAGATAGGCCAAGGTGTTGCCTTCGGGGAAAAGAGTGTAATATTAACCGTTTCCAACAGGTGGAAAGCCGCTGGGGATACAGTGGGACCAGTGATCGAATAAGGTATTGTGTTTTTCTTTCATTTGGTGGTAAACTCTTAAGAGGGAAAAAAAAAAGCTACTATTTAGGCAAACAAAGATTGTTTTTGGTCACAATAAACTAAGTAGATCTGGACAGCATAACAGGGTTACACAAAACTGAAAGGGCTCGTGTTCTGAAGAAATGGGGAGCTTCATAGTGGCTTCTTTTCCTAGTTTTGCTAATTTGTTTTTTTACAAAATTTTCAGGTTTTCTGTTAATAGAAGAATATTTGTTGTTGGGTTTGCACTATATGGGTCAATACATGGTCCCACTGATTATCAAGTAAACATACAGGTAAGGATTTCATTTGTTCAACTTTGTATATGTATAATAGCTTGAAATTTAAGAGCTAATAAAGCTAAGATAATACCAGCGACCATAGCATTACCAAAATAACCTAAGAGAAAAGCAAATGTCTTTCTATTTATGGTGTAATTACGTTTTAAGTGTTGTGCTGCTACTTGATTAGAGTTTTGGTAAAATTTTGTGTACTATATATTTGCTTCATTCCGTTCTAGTACTAGGATTTGAAGATTCTCAATATGCCAGTACAACTGTGAGCTGACCCAAAAAGACTACATTCAGTATATGTCTGAATATAGCTATTGTATTTCTATACATGAATGCTAGATTGCATAATATATTCACAGAATAATTTACTTAAATAACTTTCTCATATCAGTTTTTCATTTTGTGATCTTGGTGTTGTTGCACTCTCCACTGCATCCTTTTGTCTCTTTTGCCCCCTAGATTATTCACACAGACAGCAATACTGTACTGGGCCAGAATGACACAGGCTTCAGCTGTGATGGTTCTTCCAGTACATTTAGAGTGATGTTTAAAGAACCAGTGGAAATACTTCCCAACGTCAACTACACTGCTTGTGCCACACTAAAGGTATGGGCTGTCTTAACTGTCCAAATAAGTCTAATACTTTTTAATTTTAATAATGACTTCAATGCTGCAAAATATTCTTTAGAACTTAGATTGTAGTATTACAATGACATAACTAAAATACATTTTGAATTAGATTCACATAAGCAAATGTTAACGAAAAAAAAGGGGGGGGGGATTTAAGGTCTGTTATGTAGAAATGCATGACTGAATCAACTGAGATATACTGAGGTATAGTAAAAGTACTTTGTGTTTTTTAGGGTCCAGATTCCCATTATGGTACAAAGGGACTGCGGAAAGTTATCCATGAATCTCCAACTACTGGCACCAAGACTTGCTTCACATTTTGTTATGCAGCAGGCAATAACAATGGTACATCAGTTGAAGATGGACAGATTCCTGAAATTATCTTTTATACATAGGCTGAATAGAGGATCCCATCCCTCCCTCTTACCCCTAAAGAACGGAAGGCCTTCTGTCCTTCACTTTGCCTACGTCAAAAGGAGCACATTTGGATGGTTTCAGGAGGTTTTATATGCCTAGCATAGGACACCTTTTCAGTAAGGATAGGGAGAGCTGGCATAACATTTTCATTGGCTACTGTGTTCCATTGGTTCTGCAATGTTTCCCTCCTTTAGGAAGTAATCTGCTTTTTGGCATGGCTACTAAACATTACCATTTGCCTGTTCCTCATTCAGATAGAATTGTATAAAGCCAAATATTGAGCCTTCTGTGCCACCTGGATAAACCGTGATCCATGTAAATAGTAATGCTTCGGCCTCCTGTGCAAGAAAATAAGAAGAAAAAGTAGGAAATATAAACATGATTGAGATAGAGATGTGTGTGTGTGTATATATATATATGTGTGTGTATATATATATATATATATATATATATATATATTATTTTTCTGATTATGATTGAATGTGTGGTGTAGTGCTTGGTCTGGGCAGTAAGAATTTTTGACTGTTCCTCAAGAGGACCTGGCTGACTGGGACACTTGTTAACCAGTGTGGGAATGTCCTGACACACATATACACTGACTCTCCATGCTCTACCTTGTCCATCAAATTGTGATGTACTGGAATATACAAGCCATTATTTATGGGACAATCTCCAATTGTTAATATGAGGAGCTCAGTAAAAAGCACTTAAGTTTCAAGGTCAGAAAAGAACAATTGAATGCAGATGTAGCATATTCATGCATCTCTATCAGCCACTTGGCCTCTTATACACACGTACCTCCTAGCACCCCCATTTTTTATTTCATTGTTTGCTTTTATTTTTTTTTTGATGTAGCTTTAAAAAAACAAAACAAAAAGTAAATTGTTTTTTCGTCTGTGTTTATCATACTGGTAATTCACCTCAAAACTCTTAAGTTCTCATTTTCCATTTCTCCGGCTACTCGTACAGACATCCAACCTACATTATGGTCCTTTTCGTCAAGGAAACGTTTCTGTTAATATTTATATCCACGTCTGATGGAACACTGCATCTGCAAAGCATGTGTGCATATTTTGTGTCTAACATTTCATCTATTTAAGTAAATCAGCACTTTATTTTTTTTTTTTTTTATTCTAGAACCCTTCTAGATTCTGTGTCAATGATGCAATTTTCTCTGTTGCCCAGTTTTACAGTGTAGGACTAGACCTACCAAATTTTTGCTTCGAAAAGGCCTAATACGCTTTTTTACTCTGTTGTATGATTTTGCAGCTTTCTACCATTAAAACTAATGGGTCACCATGGGTCCGATAGCTATGTGCAAAATATGAAACTAATAGTTAATATGTGATGTTTTTTGAATGATTTGTAAACTTGGGAAAGAAAACAAATATGTTTTTGTTTTAATGGATAAATATATTTTTTGAGGTCCAGTATATCATCTCTTAGCTGCCTCTTGCTTTGCTTTCTCTTGAGCACTCAAACAAATCTGGTGTTTTACCTTTGAGACTTGTAGGTTTACTATGATGCTTGAATGTTAATGGCACAAAATGGATGCCAACTTTATAGCTAATTATTAAACATGTTTTCTGATTGAGTCACTGACTGAACTGAGTTCTAACTTTTTTTTTTTTTTTTTTGTAATACTTTAAAAGTAACTTTTTGTTATAAGCAGAACAATAATATATATATATTTTTTTTAAGTTGGAACCTATCACACTTTCCAGTATTGTGAAATAAAATATGACTTATTTTTACCCCTCTTTTTGTTTTGATAACTGGACACAGATGCATTATGTTAAAGACACAATAGGGAGAGTTTATCATTCTTTAACCAGGACCTTCTCTAAAACGCCACTAAAGTTTTAAATCTCATCTACATTAGGACCTGTAAAATAATAAAATCTTCTCCAAGCCAAAATACTTTACCCATTTTAGAATATAGAGCTAGATTTTTTTTCTAATTCTTTACCATTATTTTTGAATGTAAATATGTCTGTTCTTTCCCCCTTTTACTTTAAATATTCTCTGTCTTACTACAAAGCTCTATCTCCTGCATCTTGAATGTATTAAAAAGGGTGTCCATAACACTCTGTCTACACTCCTTACCTTGCTTCTTACTTTGTAAATAGAAAGTAAATAAAGACATGTAATAAAGTGGGAAAATGTTCTGTTTTTATTTGGAAATACTGGAGATCAGTCTCACAAGTGTCTGATAGGTAAACTTTTCTAGTACTATTGATTGGATATATAATGGAAACACTTCTGAGCCAAGACTGGAAACATCACAAAAAATTCTAATGAAGCTAAAAAGAACTGTGTGTATATGTATATGACATACATACACACGATCAGTAGAATTCACAATCATGGGGAAGACTGCTGACCTGACAGTTGTGCAGAAAAGCATAATTGACACCCTCCACAAGGAGGGAAAGCCTCAAAATGAAATTGCCAAAGAAGTTGGATGTTCTCAAAGTGCTGTATCAAAGCACATTATTAGAAAGTTAAGTGGAAGGGCAAAGTGTGGAAGAAAAAGGTGCACAAGCAGCAGGGATGACTGCAGCCTGGAGAGGATTGTCAGGAAAAAGCCATTCAAAAGTGTGGGGGAGCTGTACAAGGAGTGGACTGAAGCTGGAGTTAGTGCATCAAGAGCCACCACACACAGACGGATACTGGACATGGGCTTCAAATGTCGTATTCCCCTTGTCAAGCCGCTCCTGAACAACAAACAACGTCAGAAGCATCTTACGTGGGTTAAAGAAAGAAAAAAACTGGTCTGCTGCTCAGTGGTCCAAAGTCTCCTTTTCTGATGAGAGCAAATTTTGCATCTCATTTGGAAACCAAGGTCCCGGAGTCTGGAGGAAGAATATTATTTATTTATTTATTAACAGGTTTTTATATAGCGCCCACAGATTACGTAGCGCTTTACAATGTTACAATCTTTATAACAATACTGGGGAATAACAGACAGACTGGGTGGGTAAGATGGCCCTGCTCACAGGCTTACACTCTATAGGACAATGGGTTTGATACATAAGGGCAAGTGCTATATATCACACAATGGACCAGCCAGGGTGTATGACAAAAGTGCTCAATGCTCTGTATGCTCCAGTCACACAGCAGTGTTAGTAGCAGAGATGAGGGAATTGTAGAAAAGAGAGCGTTTGTGTTCGTAATGTGTTAAATTGTAGAAGTGGTTGATAATATGGTATTTAATGCTTAGGGTGGTTGTGGAATTTGATAAGCTTGTCTGAAGAGATGAGTTTTAAGGAAATGCTTGAAAGATTGTAGAGTAGTGGATAGTC